>JALMLS010000489.1:0-185874 GCA_038496445.1 Trichosphaerium sp. ATCC 40318 | reverse complement strand
ATTGGTGTCACTCTTTGGAGCTCTTCTGTTTCGGCAAAGGGTGTAGAGTATCATCTTACAATTACGAGGCCCGTACCACTCGTTATAATAGAGAATATAACGTAAGTTATTTTTTCTTTGATTGCCAACAACTCAGTACACAGGATTTTTTTTTTCTGGATTTGTGCTTTTATGTGGATTTCTGTTTTCTGGTTCTTTTTTGTGGATTTCTGGTTGTTGATTGTTTTACTTTTAGAGAGCTACTTCAAAAACTTGTTGAAGCAGGTGTCCTAAGTGACTTTGATATCAAAAGCCAGGATTTTATGGCTAAAGATATTATTATTCGTAAAGCTAAATTAAATGAGCACCCTTATATTACTTTACATACTGTACTCATGACAAGAATAACGGAGTGCTTCATTGCAACTGAAACGTGGGTATTGACTGGTACGAAAAAGAATAACACCTTCTCTACATATATCACTCTGTGCGCTATTATTAAACGCACAACGAGTTGTAAAAGGAGTTGAATGTCTTTTTTACGAGCTGATTTGTTGATTGTCTTTTGTTAGGATCCTCTACTACAGCCAAGTTTGGCCACTTGTCTGAGAGTAGTCAGACGGTTATATTTAGCCTTATGTTTGGTATGACAGGTGGACCAGCGCCTGTAGTAAGACGTAGAAGTGCGTCTATCTCTGTTTTGAGTTCAAGTGGATCTCCTTCAAAGAGCAGAAAGTCTCCAATGAGGGTACGAAAGAGTTTGTTTAGTGTTGCTCACACATGCTTTTTGTTAGGGAAATTTGAGGAAATCTGGAGGAGGAAGTAAACGTATGCTTGTAGGTCCACAAGAGCAAATTAAAATTCTAGACAGCACCAAGGTAGATTTCCAGCCTGTTGTAAATCCATTTGCATAAAAAAAAATACCTGCAACAAGATGGTCCAGAGTATCACTCGCCTGCATCAATTTTGTTGTTTCGAAAATTACTAATAAAACAGAACTGTATGTTACAATATACGCGTGAGTTGACATCTGAAAAAAAATACTCCTCTTGCGGGTTGCACTAACAAGGTTAAGTAAACAGATAACAAACATTCAGAGGAGATGTTTAAAACCAATTTGGATTGACAAATTATATGAAATTAAGTGGTATGAATATAACTAGTTTTCCATTTCTTAACTGTCAAAAAGAAACACTTCGGTCACAATCCAAGCACCACATATATCCCTCGAAAATGTTTATGGGTTTCATTTGCAAATGAATAATCAAGTCTTGTTTTAGTTATTTTTTTTCTACAATTGTACAATAAGAGAGGAATCTGTTAGTCCCCAATCGTCATCACTATCATAATTCCCATACATACTAACTGAATCTTCATCATGAAAACTTAAACGTCTTTCATCTTCACCATCCACAGTTGCCATAAGCTCACGTGGTGGAATAAACGCATGAGAAACAGAAAATGACTCTTCTTCGTCCTCTACGAATAAATCTTCGAGAAGATCCAAAACACCTGAAGAAAAAAGCGTCAGCAGAAAGGGCAGGTATTGAGGAAAAAAGCCAACCAGCCAAAAAACCCATTCTTATTTTTAGTCAAATCATTGTTTAAGTCGACAAAATCTTAGATTTTTCTCAGTCTCTCTTACCTCCTGCTTTACGTTTTGCTATGTATTGTTTCCTCTTTCCTGTCTTACTCTTAAATACATTATCAACGGTCCTCAAATCATTAATGTCTGCATGTGCTTTGTCCAACATTTCGATTCGGATTTGAACTCTAGATTTAATGCCTTGTTTCCGAACTTGCCATTGAGCTACAAACCCGTCGAGAATAACAGCTATAAGGATACTATATGAAAGTAAACGAAAAGGAGTGGTTATATGACTAAGTTGACTATAGATCGTACTTTACAAGAACAACTGCTGTGACAAGGTGGAAGAGCATAAAAAATAACCAAGCCCATTCTATGAAAAAAAACTGTCAGAAGAATGCTCAGCAAGGCTGAAGAAATAAACAACGATGTAAATTAACGAACGTAAGCCCGAAAGAATTATAGTATTTTTTTGTATGTATGTCTTTAGCGTCTAACAAGAAGTTCTTGTTCATGAAGTTGACATTTATAAAACCATTTTTTATTGGAAAAAAAAAAACTCACGTGTTGAGGCTGCAGCGAATCCTGCTGCAATGACATGCCAATTATTAACAACCATCAACTCTAATTGAATTAAGTTATACAACAATAAATTTGCAGGTGCTTACCAAAGAGTGTTACAAGTGATTCTCCATAATTGTTGAAACTAAAGAAAAAAAAGTGGGTATCAAATGAATTCAATGTTGCTTGTGCTTAATTGGTATTACCTATTGCCCCAATACTCCAATTCTGCGTACTATTATAAATATTGTAAGAAAAATTGATAGTAATCGAAAGAGTTAGTTGTACCTCAGTGTTATTAAGAGCAGGATTGAGTGGAGTCATTTTTCCTTTTAAGAATTATTTAAGTATTTACTTCTTATACTCTCTTCCGTACCTGCCCACACGAGCATGCCAATAACTGCAAATACATAAGAAACTACCTATGGTATGTTGAGAAAAATAGAAACTGAGAGAGGACGAAAGAGTAGAAAGAAGAATTTTATGAGAAAAAAGACAACAATAACACAACGTACCGCCAGTGCTGCAAATAGATTTATCAATGGAACAACAAGCTGGAATATTGTTGTCATAATAACGTTGAATCTTTCTAAGCGACCAAAAAGGCGTAATAACCGTAGAACACGAACTAAAAATATAAGTTGATGAACGAAAGAGAAAAGCACGCTTGTTGGTTTTAGTAGTTACTTAGTAATAGAAACTTGAGAAGTCCGAATCCTAGATCCTCTATAGTTGCATTAAGAATCAGATCAAACAGAGAAGTAATCTATAAAATAGTTAGCAACAAGGGCGAAGAAAAAGGAAATACATCTCCACAAAAAAGAAAAACAACAAAATAAGAAAAATTCTTTCACTCATCGCACCACGATCAGACAATCAAACCTAATAAATTATTAATGGTGGTAATTGCTAACATTCAATATATGTTTGTATGCTTACTTATTCCAATTTTTTTTCCAGTAGTTACGTGGACCGAAGGAATAGATTTTGAGAAACATTTCAACAAAGAAAACGAAAAAAAATAAAATCTCTGTCCATGCTTTATGCTTATTAAAGCTAACCAATGCTGGGTTTTGTTTTCCTTGCTGTAGTTTCTCAACAAGTAATTGTTCTATTAATACCAAAGCAGCATTAATGACAATCATAAGTGTGACAACGACACTGAAAGCGACATGTTGAACACAGTACTTTAGCACATTGGAAAAACGACTATTGTAGAACTTCGGAATACACCTTGAGAATATGTTGTCATCTGTCTATAGAAAGTGTTAATACTAACCATTAAAAAAAAGAAATATCAAAGTACAGAAATAAATGCAAAACCCGAAAGCAAGAGCGCTCAAGAGGCAAAAAGTTAAACAACTTCAAAGTTTCTTTTTTTTGTTTTCTTCAATAATCGCTATTAAGTCGTGATGTTGACACGCAGCGTACCTTTGTAGAACTTATGTTAAACTTCAAGAGATTAGTAATTCCTTTGAATTCTCTAAAACTAAGACGTTGGGTGTTGTTCGTATCCAGTATTTTGTATAAAAGCTTTGCTCTCTTTGTGCTTGCTCTAAAAAACATCAAAATTAGATTTCTGTTGCAGTACATTAATAGTAGTGAGGGATACTTACGATGGTCTAAGCTCTCGGAATAGGCTAATGAATAAAGGCAATGTAACATATCGTAAACCACCAGGAGGTGTATACCGAGTTAAAATGTCAAAAGACTCTTTAAGTTTACTCCTTTCAAGTATTTTTGCATTTCGAAGATCTCTCTTGACTTGGCTTGTATACTGATTGTAAATGACACCAAGCAGCAATGATTTTAGTATAAACATTGTGACGACAATGTATACAACAAACACAAAAACAGTAGCTCTACTATGCCGGTACCCTGGCATCATAATATCGGGATAATTCGCTGTTGTCTAACAAAAAGTGTTAGAAGTCTTGTACTTGCCCTTTAGGACGCTTTGGTCTCTTTTCATCTTTATCGTACCCACAACACAAAGAGACTTCTTGTGGCTTCCCATAATGATCCAAATCCAGCTCCTGGTTCAGCAAGAGGACCACCTTCGAATATGACAACACAGAATACAACAGCAAATGATATAAAAAATGTGATAACCGCAAATGCTTCCAATATACTTCCCATTGTACTCCATACTTCCCTAGCTACGTTGTCAGCAAACACGAATAACTAACGCGCTAAAAGCAGTACCTGAGAAATATCCTAAGAGGTCTGAACCTGAGTAAAGATTACGTAAGTACAAGACAAAAAAATAATCCAAAAAAAAATGTGTACCAATAGCCAACAAACGCTGGTCTAAGAATTCGACTCCAACGGACTTTAGAAGCTTTGTATGTCATCATATCGAGCACTGTCAACTTTAAACAAAAATGACGTCATTTTTGTTGGAAGGTCGGAATGGGATTTCTCCGCGGTTACGTACACAAATACAACCAATTACTAACCAGTGAAGTCTATTCCTATACATTCGCGTATTATCAACAAACCTAGTCTACAAAAAAAAATTACAAAAACTGTAACACGTGATCTTTTTTGTTTCTTTCGAACCTTGACAAACAGTTCAAAGCAGTAAGACAATAGGCATACGCCTTCTATAGTAAGTAGTGCCCACTGTGGTATAAAAAATTGTGCTGGATCTTCAAACCTAGCAGTACACATCAGTCCTCAATGTAAAACTCAAACGACTTTTTTTTTGCAAAAAATATTTGAAGAAAATGGATGTACTGTACCAGATTAGGTTGAAATGCACTAATATCACTCCCCACATGAAACATTTAAATAGTCGACTGTAGTACAAGGCGTAAAACCTAGCTACAGATTAGGAATACCAAATTTACTGTATTAAGACGTACCTCTGCGCTTGACTGTCTTGTTTGCGCTTCCCTTGGCGTAAATGTATAGCATCTTGTATAAAATTGGCTGCCCGTAAATAATCAGCCTAAAAATCGAGAGTTGGTGTCAAGAATGTTGTCAATACAATCACGTACGCCGGTATTTTTATCGTCTGGTAGATAGGATTGAATAGAAGGGTTTAAGCTGTCTGAAGTTAACAATTCATCTTCAGACTTGCCCACGAGTGGTTCGCGGAGTTGTGAAGGCGTAGGAGGCTGTAGCATGCCTCCTAACTCGAATTACTGTGTCAATTTTAGTGTACACCACAACATTTCTCCACAGGTGTCAAATGTCCAAAAAACTATCCAAGAAGCAAGTAAAGGCACTAAAACTGTCTTTTAAAGAAGCTGATAAGAATGGTGATGGCAAAGTAACGCGAGAAGAGATGAAAGCGGTATAATTATTTTAAACGTTAATGTTTTTGTTTGTAATTGGCTTACTAATGTTGTAGGTCCTTCAAAAGTGCCTTGTGATGGGTGATATTGACGCTGTTGTTGAGGACGCTTTTAATACTATGGATTCAAACAAAGACGCACGTGATTACAAAGATTTGAGCCCCGAGAAGCTTGATTTTATTTCGAATTAATATCAGTTTGTATTTCAGATTGTAACGATTTTTGTAGGGTTTTGTTACGTGGGCTGAGTATCTCAAAGCTGCTGAAGAGAAGACAGACGAATGAGAATCTTAAATAATCAAATCAACCAAATAAACCAAAAATCTTTTCACGTGACAAAGTGGTAGATGTTTATCAAAAGAAAAAGTTTCTTTCACAACTGCCTTTTTTTTTATTAGGTTTTCAATTAATACTATTCACATTTTGTACCCATCATTTACTATGTCGAAGCAACTAACAAAAGAGCAACTGGAGAACCTTAGAAAATCCTTTTCTGAGACAGACACTGATGGTAATGGTAAAGTAACACGAGAAGAGATGAAAGCGGTACAGTTGCAAACATTGTTGTTTAAAACTTTTGTTTTTAATGGTGTGGGCGTAGGCATTAGTGAAATTCTTGGTTCAAGGCGATATTGACGCTATAGTTGAGGATGCATTCAAAACTATGGACTCAAACAAGGACGTACGTTTGCAGAGTTGCATTTCGTACAAGAAAGCGCTCAGTTTAACTTTTTTTGGTTGTTAGGGTGTTATTACTTGGGAGGAATATCTTGTAGCTGCTCAAAATAAGAAAGAGTAACGTGTTACAATGTACCAATGTAGTTTTTGATTCGTTCACTTTCTTGTGTCGCGTTGTTTATTTATCGTGACTTTATATTACGTTTTGTATTCTGTTTACACCTTCTTGCATGTTATTTGTGCGTAGGCGCGTTTTTTGTGTTACGTCTGTAAACTGTTATTTTTCGCTTAACTGCCAAACAGTTCAACTATCCGCTCAATTACAACAAGCACAGCAGTGCATCAGCGTAAGCGACGATTCTGTATTCGTAAACAACCACGCATCATGAGAAGCGTACTAGAGTCGGCTGAGTTCATAAATAAGCACTCTGTACACGTGTCAGTTAATCCCGAGGGTGTAGCTCGTACAGCACAGCAGGTGCGGTCATGCGCTCGTCTACTCGTTTGTACCAACTCTAGAGGCGTAGATATGCAATGTATGGAAAAAACAGAAGTATTCATTAGCTTCATGGCGTAAACCAGAACAACACCCCAGTATTATTACAGAGGAGACTGTGGAGTGGATATTTATACTAGACACCTTAAACTTTTCATTTTATTCGGATACAGGTAGGAATGCTTTACTAGGCGTCAATCTTACCATTTATCGAAAGATATACCATTTACAGTCGATTACAACAACAAAAAATACACTGGCACGCAATATCTCTTATTTCTCGTAAATCTGACGTAATTAGGCTATTGGTCGCTTTGCGCAGCTATGAACAGGGCTATAGAGGTAAATTGAAGTTGATCTGTTACATTTCTTTTTGACACTTAGATGCTCTGTCAGGATTCTTATTTTTTTTCGTTTCAATAGAAAGGCATTCCATTCACTTCCGCTGAATACCTCAAAAATATTACAAAAGAGCAAGTACAGGAAGTATTTAAGAGTGCATCTTCAACAGAGTTAGCATTAATTTACCAACGCGTTTCTAACCTTCGTGTACGTACATCAACAACATTAACCTTTTCACAAATTTATTAAATCGAGATGTTGATCACCAAAAACAAGATTCTTGACATGTCACACTACACATTTTGCCAAAAACAGAATTCAAAAAAAAATCAACCAAGAAAAAGCAAACCGCTAGTGACTGTAGACTCACCTTTTTTTTTAATTCTTGTTTAGGAGGTAGGAACTGTACTTTGTGATAAATTTGATGGAAAGTTTATCAATTGTATTCGTCAGAGTAACAAGAGCGCTCAAAAGCTTGTAGACCTTGTTGTTCAGAATTTTAGTTGTTTTGACGATTCACACTTATTTAAAGGAACATCAGGCAAGATTCTATAAAATAACGACATTCATGACTAGTCACAAATGGATTTTTTTCTCTAATGCTTTGTACATAGTTAAAATCTATAAACGTGTTCAAATTCTTGTTGCAGATATTTGGGCTTGTTTTGAAGGTAAAGGCATAGGAGAGTTCACAGATATTGATACAATAACTATGTTTGCTGATTATCGTGTACCTCAAATCCTAGTACATCTAGGTGCTATGACATACTCAACTGCACTTATGAATAGGTAAGGAAACACCATTGTACATCGTATGCTCTTTTTTGAAGGTTAACACTGTTTCAGACTAAAAGAGTCACCACAAGTATCACATGGTGAGCGTATTGAGCTAGAGATTCGTGGTAACTCTATATGGGCTGTAGAGGTACTATTTTATTATGAGAACAAAATAATTAGTTGAATCTGGGTTGACTTAACATGTTCTGATATTGTTGCGTAGTGTATTCTAAAAGAAATGAAAAAACAAATTGCAGAAGACCCTAGCATTGATAAAAATCAACTACTCAATGCAATAGTTATAGATTTTTACTTATGGGATCTTGCAAAGGAGATGGAAGAACAAGTAGACATACCAATACATAAAACAAGAACAAAATTTTACTGATTGTATTGAAGAAAATAAACAAGAAAAGTGCTTTAAGTAGAGAAACTCTTTCCTGTATGGAGTTAACATTAACGTTCCAACAGTCTGCTTGGATGGTTAAGTATATTTATTAGTGTACCAAGAGTTACAGTTGGAGCCATACTCGCACGATAGCATTTCTTGCACTTATTAACCATGCTTTGCTGTTTGTCATCAACCATGTAGATAGTGCCTTAACTTGTCATTGTTGTACCACTGTTTACTTTCGTCATGCTTTTTGTCATTAACCACACGTAGCTCCTCAATATGGACATTTTCAAACCGCTCTTCAGGCGGAATTCTTGACTGAATTAAGTTTTTGGACCAACACAACCCAAAAAAACCAAACCTCAAAACTAGAGATCCGTCTGGATCTCAAGAATACCAAGCAAACAAAACAAAGGTGGTGTTTTGTACAAATCTATCAAATTACACTGTCAGTGACAATTTTTTTGTCCTCTTTGGGAGATAAAGATCCTGGTCCTTTTTTCTTGCTCTTCTTTTTCTTCATCTTCTTTTTTTTCAATCTCTTTCCAGTACGCACAACAATAGCTGATATATTATCATCGCTACCAAACATATACGCAAAATCACGTAGTTTAGTACAAGCACGAGGTACACTTGCCCTAATTTTAGTTCTAACCAATCGAGCTGCCTCTTTCTCTGAAACTTCGTCCCATACGCCATCACAGCCCATGATGATGAATTCGTCCTATACAATAAACTTAATCAGAATGCCACAACTCTTTTATGGGCAAATTCCTTGCTCTTAGTACAAGGTTACCATGAAGATTTGTTTTTGTAAGCTTTTCTTACGTACCTTTTCTGTCAAGTTGTAGCGTGTACACCGAGGCTCATGTGATACCATAGGTGTCAAGTAAAAATCACCAATAGATCTAGAAACAGCTAGAAGGCCATTTACACGACCATTCACAACAGAGCCTTGATAAAATCACGTGAGCATCATACAGCGTTCGTGGAAAAAACTGCGAAAACTTACCTCCTAGTCCACGAATGCGGTCTTCTTCGGATTCAGGTTTGTGATCTATAGTAGCGGATATTATTTCATCTGTTCTGACTACAACGGCTCTACTATCACCGACACTAGCGACATGTACCACCTCATTCATAATCAGCACGACTACAGCAGTAGCGCCACAATTCCTTGCTCTAGGAGAGTGAACTGCAACACTCTTGATATACGTGTGGAACTTCGTATGTAGTTCGTCGAACACCTTAGACAGAGTGAGCATTGGATGGAGTAACTAACACTTCAGTGGCGGTACCTTTGTTATAGCAGCTGGAAATTCGTCATCGGTCATTGGAAACTCTTTTTCGAGTAATGGCGGTAGGTTAACAGCACAAAACCTTGCTGCTTCGAAACTGGCGTGGCCATCAAACAAACCATATAAATCAATATTCTCATCTCCCATGAAGCTTCCCTTTAAGAATGATGAGTAAGAGCATATTAATGAATTGTAAGTGTACTTTTATACAAAAGGCGTCTTCCATGGTTGGTCGTTTTCCCATCATCTAAATAATAAGTAAGTTTTGAAAAAAGCGATTATGTGATACCTCTGCCCAAGCTACTTGGAATCTGTCGCCTACACCATAGCGTAAGAAACACATATTTGTGTTGAGAATTACATACCTTGAATGAGCTCATTATGATCTTCTATTTGGTTACCGGAAAGGTTTACATCAGCATCAAATTCTTGTGCAGCTTCCAATAATCCTACAAAGAAAACACGTTAGGAAACAATGTCTATAATAGAAAGATAAATTACCTGCAGGTGCTTCTTTGAGATTATTATTACTCAAGTTGACAACATGAAGCCGTCTCATACCCATCCACCTTAAAAAGAAATAAGTAAGTATTAATTTCATTAAGCAAGAAAGTACTAAAAAAGACAGCTTACTCAGACGTTTTGTCCCATGATTCCTCGTCAGTATTAGACTCTAATTGATTATAACTAATATCAATAACTGATAATCGCTTAAGCTCGAAGAATTCCGAAGGTAGAGTGACGATCTTGTTTAGAGAGAGGTCAAGTTGTTCCAAATACTTCAAAGAGCTAAAACAAAAAAATCAGCATCAATCACAAAACAATTTTTGTATTGGCCGCGTACCATAGCTCTACAGGTATTTCTGATATATTTGTATTACTCAATGATAGAACACGTATATTAGGCATATCTACAGATATAGAACTTGGTATGACTTCAAGTTGTGATGAGTTCATATTAAGTTCTTCTAATTTTTCAAATGGCTTATCAGACTGACGGTATTCAGTAACATCTGTGTATGACAAGTAGTAGAATTGAAGTATACCCATATCAGCAGTGAGATCTTTTGGTAATTCTGCTATCTTATTATTGAAGAAACTGAGATAAGTCAAGTTCGTCAATGAAGACATCTCCGAAGGAATATCAACCAATTTGTTATTACCCAAGTCAAGAGTAAACAATCTATCTAAATCTTTGATTTCAGGGTCTATATGTGTCAAACGATTGCTTGATATCAAAAAATGTTGTAACATAGAGCAACTGTAGAAATTAGAAGGCATTTGGACAATCTTGTTATTAGCAAGGTTGAAATCAGTCAAACAACTAAAAGCGCCTCTAAATTCTTCAATTAGTAAAAAATACCATAAGTAAGTCTAAATGCTGGCTTACGCTTCGAATAGTGCATTGACATCCATGATTTTGTTGTTATTGGCATAGAACGTAATCAATTTTGGAAGGTTTAGCGAGCTTGGTAGGTCTTTTAACTTGTTGTGGGATACATCTACGCTCTTGAGCTGAACAAGCTTATCCATTGTTTGTGGAAGATTTTCTATATCGTTATGACTAAGACAAAGGAACTCAAGTGCTATTTCATGTGATAAGTCAAAAAATAAGGATAATTCTTCGGACGTACAGTCTAAGTTTCCAACACCATCACCAACGCAAGAAAGGGAGTTATGGCTTATAGATAAGTGACGAAGTTGTTTGGGCATCAGAGAAAACAGGTTCGCACCTTTTGGTAAGTCAGTTAGTGTTCGAAAAGGAATCGGCTTGTTTTTTTTTTTTGGAACGATTTGCTAATTATGTACCTTGATCTAGTTTGTTCTTGTCTAGTACTAGCTTTGTTAAGTGTGGTGCGTACGCACTGAAATCAGGACAAGCTTCAAGCCTGTTCCTAGACAGATCCAAGAAAGTCAAGGATTTGAGCGAGAAAGGTGCTAAAACTGTAAGACACGGAGAGGAGGTATTAAAATTTCTGCTTTTAATTATCTACGTACTTTTAGGGAACTTAATAAAGTTTCCATTCAAAAGTAGCGTCTCAAGGTTTTGAAGTTTACCAATTTCATCTGGTAAACCTACAAGGGAGTTGTGGCTTATATCCATGTGCTGAAGTGTTGTCAAATTTCCAATTTCTACAATATATATTAGCTCAACCAAAAAGTATTGTACTAACCTGGAGGGATAACAGAAATACGATTTTGGAGTAACACAAGCTTAGTAAGTTTTTCACGGCCAAATACATCTTCTGGAATCTCTTGGAGACCTTTTTCTCGTCTATCAAACACTAGAAAGAGGCATTAGAAAATGACATTTTTCGAAAAGCAGCACAGTAAATAACAAAGATGCAATCGTACCTGGAAGATCGAATGATGCTTTAGGTAATGACCAGCCTCCAGATTTGCTCCTTAGTTTACCACCTATGACAGGTGCGCTGGCGCTCATCTTCATACTAGATTGAATTAGGTAAATACAAGCGTGGTTGATGTACAAAAAAAAGAACAAAGAAGGAAAAAAAAAAAGGTACCGAACTGGATCATCTTTATCTTTTAGCTTCTTTGTAAAAGCAAAATCAACAGCCTTATCTCCTTTTTCTTGCTTAGCATCCTTCTCATTTCCTTTACCATGTTTATCTCTAGTATGTTTTCTATAATGCTTGCCATTCGTTTTTTTCTCAATAGCAACACCTGAGATAGTACAACCCAGGAATTGAAGATTTTTTACGGATTCTGCTTGATGCTTCAATCTCCAGAAATGTCCGTGTTCTATGGATACTTCAAATGTTCCTTTCGTAGCTGATAATACTTGAGCTGTCTTTGATATGTTAAGATTGAGATAAAGCTGTAATTCTTCCTTTGTTGCACCCTTTGACATCTTAATAGTACACTTTGTAGTATGATATTTAAACTCGGGTTTAGGCGTATCCAAAACGATATTAACGATAGACATTGCGTTGTATATATCCACAGGAGTATCACCGAGTGTGAAGAGAGCTAATTTATATGTATCATGAACAAGAAACAGTTGTTGACATGTTTCATTCACTACACTAATATTTTCAATAATCTCGAGGTTGGGCACCGGTAGAATATACTGTGACAGCCTCACGGACATCAAAAGGTCCTTCAAACCACCAATAAAAGGTGACGTAACGGCCAGAGGGTTCTAGAACGAGATTAGGCGCCAACAAGTACAAGATAATTTTTCGAAAAAAAGGTACCTTCCTATTATCTATAACCGTATTTGGTGCGACAACGCCTTCTCCTGTAACTTCTGGAAGGTCTACTACGTGGTTTGGTGCTATAGCAGACAAAAAAATAACGAGATCAGGTGACCAAGCTGACATGAGTTGTTTGTTCGCTTTTTCAACTACCCTGATATCCCATTGAGGCCAAGTTTGCTTAGTAAAGTAACGTTGTTGTGGGCCTGTTTTTGGGCGTTCTAAAGGACTTAGTAAGTAGGCCAATAAAGCACAATAACGGATAATTAATTGCTTTTCAATAAAAGTTAAAACTGTATAGTACAATTTGCTGTTTTTCGGGTTGTAGTACCTATAAATGATGGAGAGTGCTCAAGGTAGTCTATGACTTGATTTTGAGCGGCAGGACAAACAAGAACGCAAGTTAGGAGTGTCTACGTAAAAAGTAATCAAAACTGTGTATATTGGCAAGAAAAATTACGCTAGTAGCGCAATAAACTAGCTTGTGAGTTTGAAATGCCAAAAACGGTCGTACCTCGTTAGACGCAATATATCTATCTACTGTATCCCCTACATTACCCAGTGATGGATTTGCCGCTGATAACGTTTTTAACCAACTTGAATCCCAAGGAAGCAGTTTTAGCTCTACTAGAGCACGCAATAACGCATTTGAATTGCCACTCAAGCGATTTCGCTCGTTTTGAGACAAACCAGGCAGAAATTTAGCAATAAGTTGTCGTTGCTCCTTGGTGAGTATCTCCGCGAGCTCCTTGAGAAATAACTGTACTCTTTGCGGCGATTGCGCCGCCATCCTTTTTTCGCAAGTTATTAACTGACTTGTTGACACTCTACAAGCGCTACAGTCTTCTGCGCATATAAATATACGATATCAATTGACTTAAATGGGTCTCCACAATCATGACTCCCAATCACCACACAATCTATTGAAGCCTTTTACATTTTATTCTAAGCTCTCAAGCAACCTATCACAGGTGTGTAACAAAAGTCGTTATCTTTGTTGGCCATGAAAATATTATGTATGAGCACTGTCATAAAACAGACGCTCAGTGTCTCTGGTAGTACGATGGTAGCGATTACCGCGAGTCAATTTTGAAATTGAACCAATAAATCTAAAAGTACAAATATTCTATTAAAACAAGGGATCGCAGTCACTGTATGATGACGATGACTCGCTGTTACTAGATGATGAAGAGTCACTTAAATAAGCCAAAATGGCTTTTTTGGAAACATCTTCTGACTTCTTCCCTGCGCTATCCTCTAATCTATTTTCATCAGCGGCTTGATTCAATAATGCTTGTATCTGCTCTTCCTCTGTTAAAGGTGTAGCATCTTTGAAATCAGATAAATCACCACGCAACTTAGCTAGATAAATGTTAGATAGCCCAACTTTGTTATTGCAAACACAAGAGTCGTTTCGAGTTTTATAAATCTTGCACGTGCTTGAGCGAAGTTTGCCATCTTTTTGGCCTTGTAGCCTTGCCAATCGTGCGTGTGTCTCATCTCGCTGTTTGAATTGAGAAATTTTAGCGCTTGTTTCTAATAAAGCTGCATCTGTTGCTGCGCTCATTAGCGCTTCTATTTCTTCTTCCTCGGTGAGCTGGGGTTGCGTATTTAGGAGGTATGAAGCTGTTGAGGGTTTTTTGTAGCTTTTTTCACCTTGTTCCGTTAAAACGTGTTGCTATAGCGTTTATAGTACCTCTTAAGTTTGCTAAACGTTGTTCTAGATCCTGAAGACTTGTTTGTGGCTCATTGCCTTATTTTAATCGGTGAGGGCAGAATACGGCGTTATTTACCTGTTGGCGATGATTTTAGCATGGATAAACGCTTTTCCAAGTCGTTTGGATCTACAACGTTTGTAGACTCTTTATTTGTATTGGGTTGTTGTTTGAGTAGCTGTAAACGGCGGAAAAGCTCGTCATCCTCATTATCTGTCATCTAAATTGATTTGTTGAAAACCAAACATGTCAACATTTTTATCGCTCAATTGGCAATTACTTTGTCAACTTACAGCATTAATAGTACTCCCCGATTTTGAGAAGTCTGAAATGCCACACTGCCAGAACAAAGAAGATGTGGTTTCCCTTTGAAAAGAAAAAATTGTTGTTGGTTGCACTGGACCATTTGATGTGTTTATTTTTACACTCCCCATGGATCAAATTCGGGACCAGTGTACTCAGTTTTGGGAACTATTTCTCCACTTAATATCTACCATTACTGTTAGATTGTTTGCATTAACGCACGTGATAAAAAAAAACCAGCAAAATTTCTGTGCCTTTGATTTATAACTCTCTACAGTAGTCTTTATGTCATCTGATACATATTTCTCGTTGACAATAAGTCTAACAGTATTCGGGTCTTCTAAGCCAATGCTCGTAACTTTACCCTCAAATTTGCCTTCGTACACTTGTTTTGCTGCTTGAAATACTATGACATGTTAGTTTTCTATCAACTTGATTGTCACTACCTCCAGTTCCTATATCGGCAAACGCCGACCCAAGGAATACATCAGGATCTTCAGCGACCCAATCCTTGATGTTACCTATTTGTAGAATACCACCATCTCTACATGCATCGGTGGCACCTACAACTGTTACCTTTACAACTGATTTAAGTACGTGCCTGTAATTCCTGCGTTTAGCATTGTGAAGATAACATCTGCGCCATTCTCAATCTCAGCATTTGCAACAAAATAGTTCAGTGCGTATTGATCCTACGCGGATACACTTACGTCAAAAGCTTGAGATTATTCGAAAAAAAAGTACTTGGTTTCCAGAGAATGTGGTTAGAAGTTTTCCGGAACTGGTAGCATGCTCAAATCCATCAACGTAAGCTGCACGTCCTATCAAAAACATAAGAATTGGATACTACGTCGGTCGTACCAAGCAAGCCTGGAGGGACCCTTATACCTACAAACAAAATTAATGTTAGCCAGATTTTTTTTTGGAAATTTCCTGCGTGGTTCACGTGGGTGGCTTTACCTGAAATATGACCAACGATGTTCGACTTTGTCACTAGGGCAGCTAATACGCCAGCTAAAAAATTAGATTGGGGCTGTTCGATAATAAAACACGCTACATTCGACGCAGCAACAGATCCCTTGGTTTAATCCATGTTATCACGTGGCTTAAACGTTAAAAAATAAAAAACCGACTGTACCTGCGTTATAGCAAACTTAATTTCCGGAAAGTTTGTAGCTACCTCCAGTAGAGCGTCTTGTGTTTGTCCTCCATGAGAAATAACCAGATCCGGGCTACCCTATGTATTTGGTAGTGAAGCTAACAAAAAAAGGTTTAAAATACATTTGCGAGTTCAGTAAGCGCATCTATGAAAGCTTGATCGTCGAATGGAACATCTGTTATCATTTTAATACTTGCTCCAAGCTCAGCTTCTATCTTTTTGGTAGCTTGATACCCAGACTAGGTTTGCTAGTGGGTGAGCTGTCAATTGTACATTGTGTACCTCCATAAAGCCCCCGTCATCAATTTTGCCTGGAATTAGAATAGAAACACGTAGTTGAGAAGCTAAAGCAACTGTTGACACGAGCAAAAAGATACCCAACACGTGCTTTATCATTTTATACATAAAATCTTTTATGTCACATGTGTACTTAACTGCTTAAGTAATGCCTTCGCGCTAGTTTGGTACAACAGTAACAGGGTTAATGTCAACCTGTACAACTCCTTTTTGCATTGAATTATTCATAAGAATCAAAGAAAGTATGGATTTCGACTTTGATTATTGGCACTTTTCTAAACACGTGTAGTGTTCTCGTCACTCCTTACTGATACTGGCAATTCAAGTCTTGGATGTTTACCTAGTAAAACGGTTTGATTAAGCCGTTGCTGGTGGACAAATGGGAAAAGGTATCAAGAACTGAGACTAAAGTTATATTACAATTTATTTTTTATTTTTACGTGTTTTCTTTTGTTTTTTAGGTGTTTTCTTTAGTTTTTTAGGTTTTCTTTCATCAACGTCATCTACAGCCTTTCTTTTTGGCGAGTAGTGTTTGATGAGCTTTTTGTGGTCTTTCCAGCCAGCTAAACTGGGGCTTCTGTCGTGACGCTGGAAAAATTTCTTTAAACCTTCGTAATCTATTGCTGCCGCAAGCTCCAGACCTTTCTTATATATGGGTACAGCAACCTCTAGCACAAGCCAAAAGTTTATAAACTCACAAAACTCTCGGTTATTGCGGAGATCGTTGCCATACCAATTAACTAGACTATAAAGTCGAAGAAGTTCGGCTCTGACTCGATCACGACTATCCAAGTACATCCAAACCCGCACAAGAGATATCAAGTCGTGGGCGTACTCATACGTTATAGATTCATCGCTGATATGGGCATCAATGACCTCTTTTGCTGCAAACAGAAAGGTTCCTTCGTGCTGAAACACTGAAGTACCATGTCTGACTGCCATACCGAAATCTATTATGTGGGCCTTTCCGTTTCGCACCATAATGTTGGTGTGCGTAATATCCCTTGTAAAAAGTGTGAGTAAAGTACAATGACGAAAAAAATCTGTAAAGCATGACGAGAGTCAAAGATTAAAGGTACCTATGGATGAATCCAACGTTATGAAACTGCTCAATGAGCTCTGTAAAATGAACCATTGGAGGGCATTCACCGACATTTCTTATGCGATCACATGGTGGTGAGGTAATGATATACGGTGCGTTGTCATCATCAGTGGTACCATGTTGGTGCTGAATAAAAGAAGTGAGAAAAGCAAGAAAAAATGAAGAAAACGTTTCTATTTTACGTACATAGACTGGTAAACCGTCGATGTTGTATGGCTTTAACGTTTTTAAAACCTCTGCTTCCCACAGGGCGATTTGGTCGTTGCCTTCTTTAAATATTTTGACAGCAAACTGTTCTGTGCCGGCCTTAAGTTTGAACACCTTGGATGTAGCGCCAGATCCAAGTTGTTCTCTTGGAGTACACGATATGCGGTTGACATCAAACACAGGGAACGACCAACCAAGCTGTTTAGGCGTACAGCTCAGATACTTATTAAAAAGTAAAGTGCCCTCCGATTTAGGACTAGTGATGGAGTACTGGCGCGAGAATGAAAATGTAAAAGGCTTAGGAGCATCTTGCCCGTGCCACTCCATCCACGTGAACATTATAGTGCCTCTAGTTGCTAGAATACCAGTAATAAATTGCCTTGGCGCTTGCGAAAGCATAATATTACATAGGGAGCTCCTAATAAGGAAAGTAAGAGATTGTAAAACAAAGAGCATGTGAAAAACGAGAAAGTGATGTGTACGTACACGTGTTGTCCCATAGATCCAGGACTTATTGTGTCAAGTTTTAACTCAATCACAGCCACGATTTGGTTAATGTGAGGTGTCAAAGTTTCGTCCCCAATCGCCGTAAAAGTTATATCTGGTCTGTGTTTTCGGCAAACACCATTTTGGCCATAAGTAAACTGTTGGTACGTGTTATGTACGCGCAAGAAAGGAACCGCTGACTTTCCCAATCGTTCAAACATGAACAAGTTCAGATCTTCCTCTGTTTTAAAGTGCCTGCACGTCCTTTTAGGGTGTCCCTTGTACGATGAATGTTGCTGGATTTTAAGCTTATTCATCCATGGGGTGGCCTCCGTGTACACATTCGCCTTTTCGTTAAGATCGCTTATCGTCATCGAGTATGCTACATGTTGTTAATACTTTTTTTTTTTCAATAAACAAAACTCTTTTGAGTGCACGAACCATATCTAACCACTGGCTCTAGTTTTTCACTCCGAAACGGAAACTGTTTGTGTTTCCTTACTTTCTCTTCCAACTCCTGAAATACCGCCGTTGTTTTTTTCTGGCGAGCTTTGAGCGCTGCTACTGTTCTCTTTGTTTGCTTATTTTCCGTTTCCAGTGTGGCTATTTTTGTTGCATGTTCTTTTGTGACATTCGACACCGCAACCTCCATGGCGCGTAGCCTAGCCTCCATTGATTCAGCGGAGCCGGCATCTTTCATTTCAGTATCATCATCCTCTAAAACTTCTTCGTCCCCAGAACCATCCTCACTCGCAGAAGATTCATCATTACCACTGGAAAGCGCCTCCAGCTTACGCAGTCTTTCTCCTGACCGAGCAGCTTGTCTTTTGCTAGGTAGAACGCTTTTAACTTGCCTAAAGTTCAAGCTGTGCTCCCTCATGAGTGTCGCTGCTCTGTTTGCTTTTTTTATCTCTTTTGCGACAACCTTTCGCTTTTCCGGAGAAGGCGGAACAGACGGTAACTGCTCACCAGAGGGATCTACGCGAGGGTAAGAAAAAAAAAACGAAATTGGAAATCGCAAAAGCGTTTTTTTTTGAAAGAACAAAAAGACGAACACATACTTTCTGGCTCCAGTTTTAGTATTAGCAGTTCTAATGTCAGAGGTCCCTTCCTATTGTAGTGGAAGTTTGGCGACTTGAGCCTTCTGAGTTCATCCTTGACGATTGGTATCGTCTTTTTCAGTATGTTCTCTACATTAAAAAACAAAGTCAGTTGAGACGTTACAAACAACTTGTAAAGCGGAGAAAAGTAATAGTTGAGCATCAACAGTTCCATTCAAAGGGATATAAAAACGTTCTTATTGAAATGAAAGAGCGGTACGCTGTTGACAAAGTAAAAGATTTAAAAAAAACAAATTCAAAGAAGTAGCCGCCAAGGCGTTGTAACAGCGACGAAAATCACGAAATACGCATTGATATGACACATAGGTCGTAAGGGGCGCATAGATTTAGAGATGTAAAACGATTTAAGAAAACAAGAGCCAGAAGTTTAAAACGGCACTTAAAACGAGCGACACGCGTTTAAATAGACGAAAGAGGTGGTTTTTAAGTTTTTTTGGTTGACAACTCAAAACAATTTAAAAATGGTAAAACGTGAAAAACGACCAAAACCGCCAGTAGACGTTGTAAAAACGCCGTTTAGGCACTTTGTTTGGAATTACGCTTTAAAACAACAGTTTTGAGCCGTACGTGTTCTCCTGTGCTTAGCAATCCCCTCAGCGGCATCATCTTTCACCTCTAGACGTTTAGCAACCAGTTTAACGAATTCTTGATCAGCGTCGTTGCGTAGGAAGGTAATGAAGTTTTTGGTATAACCTAAACACCAACGTTAGACCAAAGAACGTAAAAACGTAAACGCAAAAGAAGGTAAAGTTTTTCAAACCGAAAAGACAAGTACGGTTGAGAGCCATGATGAAGTAAAGAGTATTGTTGAGGAGCTGAGGCGTTGGTTGTTGTGGAGCTGATGAATGGCCTTGAATTGCGAGCCTTATGAAATGTGATTCAAAACTAAGATTTTGGCCATCAAACTTTTTGTACCAAATCAACAAGCTTTTGAAAGGTACCAGTACGTTTTTAACGCCAATACAAGCAGTTGGGTGTTCGATAGAAAATAGTGGAATTCACACAAACGAGATATCTTGTTTTTCTGAATTGAGATATCACGTGATTACGCCTACCGATACATGCACGTGGTTTTATTGCATACCCTCATGTCTAGTACTTTAACTGTTGATACAGGTTGGTTTACGTTTGAAACTTCGTCGAACTTTCTGTCAATATGTAGAACGCTCTAACCTTCCTAGATACGGTTTTACAACATCAACGAAACGTGTGAGTACTATTAAATAGCGATAAATCATATTGGAAGCGAACACAAAATGTGAAATGCAATACAAAATAAAACACTTTTTTTTTGATACTATTTATTTTGTTTTCTTTATTTCAAAGTACTTTGTCGAAACAAACAGCTCAATGGGTCTATCACAACATGACAAGCCGTTTAATTAGGCGTCCAAAATTTGAACGTTAATACGCTATCAGAATAAATTCTTAAAATTGGATGTACAACCTACCTACGTAGCGTGCTTTGTGGATCACTGCAATTTACCTTGTTTGGTTTAGACAAGAAATGTGCAGTGAAAAGTAAATCCGACAGTATAATGTATAGTAACATAGACAGGCACGATGGTAGCGCCTAATAAGCCAGCTCGGTGTTTGTCTTTAACAACTACAACTAAGTTTGTAGTGTATCTTTATTTAATTTGTTTCAATAAAGAGACTAGGTGCAAAACAAGGATCGCTTTCGTATGAGTGTACAACACGATGACCACCCTAAAAAATCAGATTAGTGGTTGATCTGTTTCAGTTCTATCACGTGCTTTTCCAATAAGAACAAATGTAATAGAGTCGTTGTACTGCCAGCTATCAGATCCAATTACAGACTCGACAAGAGATTTAAGATTAGGAGATACCCAAACTTCACCTATTTCCCTAGTTGCAGTTAGCCAACAAGAACTTGTCTTTGTTTTTTTTTTCTTTATACATACCATCCTTCTTGTTCTGTTGTCCATTCAACGTATTCTTCAGAGATGTAAGATTCCGCACTTACAGTGTCAGGTGCGTTGACAGAAACATGAACA
Organism: Trichosphaerium sp. ATCC 40318; assembly: GCA_038496445.1. Lineage (NCBI taxonomy): Eukaryota > Discosea > Flabellinia > Trichosidae > Trichosphaerium > Trichosphaerium sp. ATCC 40318. The sequence continues at coordinate 164,833 of JALMLS010000489.1, read as the reverse complement.
CGAATGGAGACCTCTCCGTTTGACTCTCTTCCGAGAAATTGCAAGTGAACGTTCTGTTAAACAAAACAAGTCATTTAAAAGCTTAGTTGTATCTTGTGACTTACATCAAGTGCTTCTCCTCGTAAGAGTGGTACATGTTTGAATCGAAGGGCAACTGACGTTTCTTCATAGTAGGAAGCAATTGCCAGAGATCCTAAATAGAAACTAGTTAAAAAACAAAGTAAACTCACATTCGCTTGCCAAAATTGAAGCGGCCTCGCAACATCAAGTCATCGTCAGGATCTTCAACAGCAATATCAATATCCCGAGAGGATTCATCGCGGAAATCACTTGGATTGTAGTCCGAGTAGTCCTAAAAAAAGAGTCAATAAAATAGTGCGAAACTGAACTAACAGAAGGACTAGATTCAATATCGAAAGAATCCCATCTTCTTCCTCTGACATCAGTGAAATCGCAGTGTGCTTTTGAGGGATTACCACCGACGTTAAAAGTACATAACAGAGCAGCCCAATCGACTTGAGGGCGACTTGAAGTTGATGCTGTGGAAGCCCACCTATAACATAATGAGAGAACAAGGTATGAAATACTATGTACCATGGATTTCTTTCTAGACCGTTTCTCCAAGGGCGCAAGCTGCTCCCGCCGTTACCACTCACAAACAAGAAGGAACGTCCTGGTCTAATTCTGAGTGTTGAGCTGGTACTTGATATTGTTTGCTTAGCGAAGTTTGACATTAGATGTGTGCGAGAATAGCTACAAAAACAATAAGAACAAGCGTAGCTTAAAGAGCAGACTCTACCTGTGCTCATGGCCTGTCGCTACAATACCACCAAATTCTCTACAAGCATCTAAGATAGAGTACCCAGTTTCGTCACTAAAGGGTTATAAGTTTAAGAGCATAGAAAGCCGACACAGACATACCTCTTACTTCCTGTTTGGTACAATCGTTGGTTTTTATGCCAAGCACATACTTTCCAATGTGACGACTTGTACCCTACACGTGATTTAGAAAACATAGAGTTCGATACTTTTTGATAGACGCACTATTTAATTGATTTCTGAGGTAATCTTTGTGGCCACTGCCTCGTGTACCAACACCATTGATGACGTAAATGAAGCCTTGGAAAAAAAGATATTAACACGGGGAAAAAACTTGACCAGCAATGATTTAATTTGTAACACGTTACCTTTGTAGTTGCATACAGTGTTGACGCCAAACTCTCCTGAACACATCTTATCTACGCCAGCACGCTTTAGTCTATCTGTCAACCTTTTTTTCAGTAGTTAGTAATAGTCTTATAACACGTGAATCTGTTACTTTTTTTGATATCCGCTTGAACCCTTTTGAACAAAAAATCAGTTCGCTACAATCCAAGAAGGTACGTACAGTCCATCTGCTTGTATCATGATTACCAATCGCTGCAAATACAGGAAAATTGGCCCCAAGAATTTTCGTTATCCTATCGTCGAATCTACTAGGGCTGCTTTCTAAACGTGAAAAAAATAATAAGAAGACTTCAACACGTTTTCGATTTGAAACAAAAGTTTGTTGGTAAAACAGCCGATACCAAAACCCATAATTTCAGGTCTCCTTGTCTCACGATCAAAAACAACCATTTGTAATAGACACTGGTTGCTTTAATTTTATTGTAAAGGCGTACTGTAATCAAAATCTCCAAGTTGTATAAACACTTCAGCTCCAAAGTTTTTTATTTGTCTGTATACTTTATCAGTACTGTTTGAGCTGTCTCCCTACATCACGTGTTATTTTTGAACAAAACGAGCAAAAAAAGTAGTGACGATTTTCGATATCAGTTTGAAGAGAGAATGGCGTACAGAGTCTCCAACGAAAGCTACTTTGAGTGGTGTGGCGACTTGCGGCGTTTCAGACTCAATTGTGTTGTTAGACACAATGCCTGGTGTGCAGCGACTTCCAAAGCCTTGTACGCTTGATAAGCAAACAAGAAAACAGAGAAGGAGTGTTAAATCCATCGTTGGTAGTTGTTTTGAGACGGTGCTCCTTAACTAGTAAATACCAGGGTATTAAATGTACCCCGGTAAATTAATGTCCGAATGTACACATTGCTTAATTTTATTGCTATCATGACACTTGCTAATAGCTGAACATTAAGGGTATATGCCTCAAAATACCATAGCTGCAAATATAGCTTCATCTAATACTAGCAACTTGTCAAGCCAATAAACTGTGCGTACATACCTTCCGTAACACCTTCACTCGCAAGAGAACTGCATTCCAGATAATAATTGTACACTATTGTAACATTGAGATAATGGTCAGTTTCTTAGACTAATTTTGCTTTTCAATAGAGTAATAAAGGGTACTCTCTGGCTAAGGTAAGTAATTTGATATAATTTTAATATAACTACTGGTGTACAAAGGGACACAGATTTTAAGACGTGTTGTAACCAATTGATAAGTTTAGTTTAAACAAAGCTACAGTTCATTCTTAGGGACATATCACGTGAATGGATAATGCATCAATTGTGATTTGTTTGTGAAGACCGTCATGTATACTAACTTCAAGATGTACATGGTCATGCTGATTCAAGACAGAACCGAGAGTATTCGATGAGAAGACTTGATCATGTTCAAAATATTTGCTATATCCTGGATAGGTATCTATGTACCCAAGGTCGATCTAATCAGTGTAAGCAAACAGAGCATATTATTTTTAGAAATTGGCAAAGGTTACTTCATATTACGTACTTTCTCAGGTCTAGAATGATGCCCACAACCCGGAACAAGCGCAGCAAATCTAATTTTTTTTGAAACATGAAACTCAGCTTCCACTTTGTAACTATTATTATTAGTAATCTAAATCATTAAAATTATAATAGTGTACCTTATACTCACAGCAACTGTGTGATTATAAATATCCTGTATTGTGTGTCCACCACTCAATAAGTACGAGCCATCAATCGGTATATCAAAGATGAGTGATAGTGGATATTTGTGATAGCTATAACTGAATTTTGATGCGTATAGCGCCAAACCATCGTCTGATTCCTGTACAAGAGAAGCAACGTCGTGAAGGTTACTGTGGCGTTTTGAAAATACGTCAACTTCCGACAGATACTCAGGACATTCATAGTTTGGATGATTTTTGAATCCAAGTGTTCGGCTTTTAGGATATCGAGGAAACACGTGATATGGCTTAGCGCCTTGAGCGATTTGAACGGACGTCAAAGCATCAACAATACCGTATCCGGAAGCAATGTCAAACCCAGGAAATTCTATATCGATGGCAGCTAGTTTGAAGACCGTTTTCACGTATGACTGAAAAAAAACAACATTAGCAGGTTGTTTATATTGATGCATTTGGCTTACCCTTGCAGTTATTCCCGATTTTTCAACTACAAGCGCAGCTATCGCTCCTAGATGAGTAGCAGCTGCTGATGTTCCAAAGAATGGGTTGAAGCCAGGTGTAGATGTAGAAACACCATCAGCGGCTGTGAACTCTGGTTTCATTCTCACTTCTCCACCTTGAGCAGCAGTATAAACACCTTCTTCAAGAATATTACCATCTGTGTCAAAGAATATATGTGTTGGACCAACGGAAGAGAAGAACTCTGTGGAACAAAAGGTAAGACAACAAAGATTAGACGGTTCAATGAGTACCAACTCGTCTTGAAGAATTGAAAGGTAATGTAGGATCTTCCTCTCCCACTGGTGATGCTGCTACAGTAAAAGCAGATTTGGCTGCTGCATGACCCCATATGTTTGCGGGGAAAGGAAAAACATCTCTGTTTGCAAAAAAAACTCGTATTCTTCTTTGTGATGTTGCAGTGTAGTTAAAGTTCGCTATAAAAAACCCAATTGATACACCTGCTGGTATTATGGAAACTTTAGTTGGTAAGCGTAGGGGTCCTCTGGATAATGGAAACGTGAAGAAATCAGTTATAATCTCGTTGGTAGTCATATTAATGGCTATGAAATCGTAGTCTTCGATGGGTTCACTTCCCTATGAAAGATGTTAGCCAACAATTTTACAGCTACCAGTTAACGTTTATAAAAAATATCACGTTTTAGAAAAAGCATTCACGTGTTCATAGTCCTTGAAATCAAACTTTTTCCTATGTGAAGGGGACGTACGTAAGCATCTGACCAATAAAGCCAAACAAAAGTGTCAAAAAAAGTTGTAATAGTTGCAATAGGAAAGCCAGCAAATAGTTCAAAGTTATGGAAAGCTACTCCTGGTGATTGTATTACCGGATCGAAATCAGCAGAATATGATTTAACTAATACGTTTCAGCAAAAAACCCTTACAATAGAACAGGTCAATACGTACAGCGAAAGTTGCCTGCAAAAGCAAAATATAAGGCTCCGTCTTCAGATACATCATCAACAGCTTGAGCAACATTATCATCCTTTACAAACATGAGTAAAAGATAGGCAACTTTGATTGAAACCAATAGTCTTTTTTGTTGTTGAACACTACTCACTTGGAAAGGTGATTCCGTAAACCACATGTAATCATCAATGATGATGTCGCAATCATATTCATAACGAAGTAGTTTTATATTTCTTCCCATTTGAAACCGAGTTATAGCTGCACTAGCAAAGAATACTATTTGACATAAAGCATTAATCAAAAATTAAAAGTAAAAAAAAAGAAGAAAAAGTGTACACTCTGCATCCGGAGCTAAATCAAATACAATTTCAGCCATTGCTGTTCCTTCACTGCGACAATCAAAAATATTTTGTGTTTGGTTTGTTTCAGGATCAGTTATGACGGTTAAAGACTTCAAGTCTCCAGAGGCGATGAGATCATTCAAAATCTGCAACAAAAATCAATTCAAACCTTTTGTTTCGTTTTAAATCACGTACTATTGGATCAACACAATCAGAAAGAATTCCAACCCTGACACCCTTCCCTGTAGCTCCTTCTCCGAAAGCTCTAGCAAGGTCTGCTCTATGTGCTATATCACCTTCCGATACAGTGTCCCTTGATGTTGCACATTGCTGAAAAGTGTTAACTTGGTATCTCCCGGAGTTGTTTTTTTTGTTTTTAATCTTACTTCTCTTGATTGTATATGTTCTACCATTGGCATAGCACATAGGGCTTTTAAATCATCCTCATTCTGGGGCATACGGACAACAACACATTCATCGTCTGGGTGGTGTTTGTACAAGACCTATTTTTTTTCAATAAATCAATTAACGGTTGTTCCCTCCACTAAAACGCTACTGTACCTCACACCCTTCAACCGCACCAATTGCGCTTGAAATACCATAGATGTCCGAACCACAAACCTCCACTTCAAACATTTCAGACGCTGCCCCACGTGCTCTTAACAACCCATTATTTTACAGCTATCGAAATTGGGGAAAATAAAAGTACGTACACCTCATGTTGTAGCTGGGCTGTCATACAAGAAGTATCGAAAGAAGACATGTAAGCGATTTTATCTTGCTGTATCTTTCTCAATTGCTCCTCGGATATATGATGGTCAACACCTTGTATGATGTTCTCTGCGTAGAGAAAGGAGGAAGTACATATTATAAAAAGTATAAGGAGCTTCATATCTCGTATACACTAACAATAATGGACTACATTGTGATTTATAAATATCTCGTTCCACCCCGCTGAAAAAAATCACATTATTACTTAATTTTAGTAAAATCGTAGTGATAATATCATCGTATTGATACTCTAAGAAGCAAAGCTACAACATTTTCACTCCGAGAAGAATAGAGACTTATTCAGATAATAAATAAATGTAGTAAATTTCTACGTTGCAGTTTCTTTGTATGCTTCTTCAGAGACTAAAGGCGTAGAGTACCAGCTTCGAAAGTAGCTTTTCCTAAAAATCACGTGCTAACGTGATAAAAATGTACATATGCTCACGTACGTCAAACGCATATAACCAGTTAAGAAAGACCTAAAAGATTGCATATCTAAGCGACAATACTAAACTAGTCGCTCCAGACATTCGTTTGGGAGAATTGTTTCTTGCAGAGTGGCATTTATTGTTTTCTTTGCAAACATTCAATATAGTGCAGGGACTATTTTTGTAAGCGGTTCACTCCTCTTATATCAAAGCTTTAGCTTGTGTTAATGTATCTCTAGAATGAATGGCTCTATTGTTATGTTCTAAGTGTGAAATAAATTGTTTACTTTTTTACATGTTTTTTGGCGTTTTTTTTTAATACACAGCTAAAAAGCTTCAATCGAGCTTCATTGAGAATAAAGCAGATGATTAGAGCCTGGAATCATCATAAACGGCTCTTGCAAATAAATTTATGCGTTATGGGCTAAAATAAAGCTTATGGTACCACAATATGAACGTGTATGTACAATGTACCTTTAAACGACGTTTATCGCTCACGAAATGCTTAAAACGTTGGTTTGCTGTGTTAATATTCTAGTCAAATCGAGTTCCCCAATACCGATGTAGGGCAAGCGTGTACAAGCTTTTAAACGGTGTACATACATTTAACAACTATTTGACATATGTTAAGAAGGGTTTCAAGTCTGTACAGCCTTGCGTAATCTGTAAATTCCAATATTCTGTCCTCCGTTACCATAAGCAATTTTACATTTTATGAAATACCATGAGTAATTGAAGGTCCCTTACTCTTTGAAAGTACAGTCCACACACTGCATATGATACAGCATAACTTTCAGCAATAGTTAAACAATTGTAGCAGCATAGTTTCAAAAAAACTGTTTTTGGCAAGTACTGAAGTATCTCCATATAAAAAGTAAGTTCTGTCTCTAAAACTTCTGTAGTGGTAAAACATAACTACAGCAAGCTTTGTGGACCTCTGATTCAATAAAGTACCAAGCAAGAGTGAGTATTTTGACATTTTCATTTAAATATTATGTTCATCAACTTCTATGAAAAAGTAACCTCTGTGTTTTGATACCTAAATTATTAAATACTCTATAACTGTGCATAGGTACACAATGGTTTATTGAGCACCTGCCGCCAAAAGGAAAGATTTGAAAAAGGTATCTGTGGGTTAGAATGATTGTTCAAAAGAATGACCAATTTACAACAATCAAGTATAGAGACGGGTGATGATAGCTTTATGTAGAACACTGAAAGTGATAAAAAATGCAACAAACGACAGAATGTAATCCTTAATCACTATGTTGTAAAAGAATTACCTGCAAAACATGGTGGTGTTAGAGGAGAAAAATATGATCCCAAGCAGAAAAAACTCGTTTTTAGATTCAATGAAATAGTTTATTGAAGTACACTATTAATTACCAGCAAGTTCTGGTTCAGCAAAATTGTAGACACAAATGTGCTCTGAAGCATACCCAAAATTTGGGCAAAAATAACGTTTTTGAGGTGTGCTAGACTTTTTTTGAAAGTGTGAACTGCTTACAAAAATCGTCCCCACTTCACGAAAGCACCTGAAATTCGAACAAGTATTCAATGTAGTACTTGCCATGCTAATAACTACTACGCGATAGGAACTTCACACGTATTACGGAATCGACTACTAGAGCGGGTTTGAGAACTCGAACTACCACTTCTACTATTATTCTTCTGCAACTGAATGTAACTCAAAGGCTCGCGATAGTGCCTACACCACGTAACAATAAAATACGAGAAACTTATTGCATCAACAAAATCCTTATCTAGATTTTCTGTACTTTCTATTGCTGGCACGAATTGTAATATGTACGCAGTAATTTATATGTGCAACCAAGGTGTCGACGGTTTCACGGTGAAATAGAATAGCATTTACCATCATCTCTTTTAATACTTGCCTGCACTGTGTTTATCACATGGTCGAAAATCAAGGTGTCGCCTGGGTAATGTTTGTCGAGAGGATAATTTCGTCCCACGTTCAACATGATAGTTTAGACGTATTCATGCATTGGCATTGGAATACTGCGCATCTGTGAAGTGTTGTACAGTAAAATTAAAGACGTATGTAAAGACATGTTACGTTTGCAAAAAATAATTCTTGAGAACGTCTCAGAAACAATTAAATGTCCGTATCTGTCCGAATCTGAGAACCGTGGTTTACCTCTCTAGTCTTGCTTTGATTGTGTACCGATATATCCCATACGTACTGAGTTGTTTGAAACCAAATCTGGATTTTTATTACACTTTTTTTTTTTGGGCTTTTTCGGTAAAGTCTTGTTACTGAGATTACACCATCTCGACGCTATCATGACCACCAAACAAAAACTAGCAATAAAAAAGACCACAAAATGTGCACGTAGAAAGCTACAGCATCAAAAGAACCTTCATTCATGGCTTCCAAAGGTACACGCTAGTTAGAAAAACAATAATTGTAAACGTTATGGTTTTTACAATGTACATAAGCGTAGGGGCGCTATTCCAGCGGTTTATGTACTTTTTTTGTCTTTTAAATTGTTTGAGCGTTCTTGCAGTTAAAATCGAATCTATGCAAGTCTAACACAGAATGGAGAAACGTTCAGTTGATCATTTATTTCTCCATTCATTTGTGGTGATTTTGCTCAAAATACTCAAGCTGCCTTCAGTACAATACTGTACTCGTTTCGTAACAAACCAACGCATGAAACAGATATTTAAGGCTCGCAAAAACAAAAAAACTCCCTCCTTTTCTTTTTGTTGGTCTGTAGGCTGTTTCATACTAACTAGTTAATGTATAGACGGAAACTGTTAGTAAAAACCTTATTAACCTAAGATCACCTGAGTTTGTTGTCGAAAAAGTAGAAAGACCAAATTTTTTCGATATGTTCGCTCCTAGCCAGCAAATAGAAGGTACCGTAAATACAGAACCACCTTTAGTGTCAGAAAACTACACAGTAACTCAAGAAAACACCAAAACGAATTAAAATACGATAATAAACTAAAAGTCATATAGGACTATGCTTTGGCGATTACAACGCCTATCTGGTCGACAGAGGTATGTTTTAGAAGCATTTTACGCATTTATTTGGGTGTTTTTTATTTTTATTTATCCCTTTTCGGGCCATACTACCTCTCACCTTGCAGACTTGTAGAAGCAAGGAGGGAGGTAATATACACGTTCTGCTTCTCTAACGGTTTACAATAGCTCACATAAACTACACAATTGAGCACCCGTCCCTAGGACCAGTTGTAATATCAATAGGGACAGAAAAAGACACAATCAAAACCGCTAAGTTTAGAATGCTTATCAGAACATGTGAAGCCGATTATCGCTTGTTTATACCATGTAAACTCGTATTAAAGGGTTCTCACGAGAAATACATACTCGCAAAGCCAAGCAAGCTTGAAAAAGCTTTTGAAACAATCAAACAAAAAAAATATCAACAAATGCCTAAGTTAGCATTTTTAAAGGATATAAAACTAAGACGTGGTTCTATGGCTGTTGCTGATGACTTTGAAGAGGACTTACTTGATTTCGAACATAACTTTGTACGTCATTGTTTTTTATCAAATTTCTTTCTTGTCACATGACATGTCATACCCTTGTGTAATGATTTTTTCTCATTGTTTTTTGGTTAGGTTAGAAAAGAGTTTAAGATTGGTATTATTTATGTCAACAAAGATAACCATACAGAAGAAGATATTCTTAAAAATGATAAAGCTTCTGCAGATTTTTGGGAATTTATGGATTTCCTTGGACGTAAAGTCAATCTGCAAGGCTTTAGGAAGTATGCCGGAGGCCTTGATACTGAAAGTATGTTCTACATGATTTAATTGAAAAACTACATGTCATTCGGAGCACAACTGCATTCAATCGTAGTAGTGTACCTTTTATTTTAATACAGCGTGTTTTAATTTTTTCTGTTTTAGGAGGCAGTACTGGCCAGGAGTCTTATTTTGCTGAGTTTGAATCCAATCAAGTAATGTTCCATGTATCCACATTACTACCTACAGATTCAGAAGACACTGAAGATACTATTGGTTCATCAGTTGTACGCTTTTGGGGTTTTTTATTGATTTCTTTATCTTATGTTATAACATAAGTCACATGATGATGAGTATTTTTCTTTCCTCTTGCACTCAATAGAGAATTCTAAACTTTGTTCCTAGATGACAAAAAAGAGTATTCTTGGTAGTGACATGGTTATTGTTGTATTTCTAGATGGCGCAAAGACGTTTTGTCCAGATATAATCACAACATCAACAAATCGTAAGTGTACTTTCGTAGCATTACTGATTCAACAACACAACTCATTTTTTGTCAATATAGATGTCTTTATTTTTGTTGAGAAAATGCCACAAAGAAAAACCTTCACTGAGAATAGAACATTATACAAAATCACATGTGCATACAAAGAGGTAAGATCGTATTTGTTAACTTTTTTTTCTCAAAATATTAAACAATCTATTAGAGCCTTGAGATTATGGAGCCAGCGATGCCTGGTGAATCATTTTTTGAAAAAACTTCAGAATTTAGAAAATTGCTACTATTGAAATGTATGTCGTATTTATTGCCTTCTTTTCTTTTTTGAAATGTCTTTTTTTTGACCTAGTCTATGTTTCTTTAGTGACTAATAGTGTACGCTCTGTTTACAATATGAATAAGTTTAGTGCATCAAGACAAACAAAGAGAAAAGCATTTTTGAATGAATTACATGAAATCAACTTAAACAACCTCAGAAAGGTATATTCTTTGTTTGGACTTCTCAAAGTAGAATTGTCTACAAAAACTATAAGCTTCAAGTGCCTTATGCTGCTGCTTTTTAGAGTCCAAGGGCTGTTAGAGGAAAGAGTTTTGCAAAGAATAAAATTAGAAAAGATAAGAAAAAAGGAGGAAACTTGCGTAGATCAAGAACTGCTGGTAACACTACAGATGTACAAACAAGGTACAATCTTTTTTAAAGGGTACACACTTTTATTACCTTGTTAACTTTGTATTTAGGGTCAGATTTGCTTTCAGAGAGCCTGAAGATACTATGCTCAGAAGTAAGAGCACGACAAAGATAGCAATATAAGTTGACTTGTGGGCAAATCACTTGTCTTTTTCAGCTCCTGGCAAACTACAGCGTCTTGGGGTTTCTGTATACAAACCCTTTTTAGGCTAACGTATTATGTCTGTGGCACCTTGTATATACATGTAAATTTTCAATCAATTGTTTTAAAGCAAATGGCTTACATGGTTTTTTTTTTTTTTTTTGGTTTGTTTATTTACATTGTTTTTATTTTATTTCGAAGTAGTTGACTTTCCTTCTGCTACAATTAATTTAATTATTTTAGCTAATTCCTTTTCAAACTGTATTATTGCATCTACTTCTCTCTGATTATGTATAACACTACAAAGAGACTAATAGAAGATAAGTATCAAACCAAAAAAACCAAAAAAAAAAGCAGAAGTAAGCGGTTGCACTTGCCTTCAACAAGGTCGCTCGTTTCACTGTTTGAAGCACTGGTTGTTGCAAATATCCTGTCATAGGTATCTTAGGCTTTTCTTTTCCTTGCTAAAGACATTATTAGCAATGTACTGTAGTTTGAGAGTGAACTGATTACGTACTAAAGATTTTATGACTTTTGAAAAATTGTTATCTTGGGCCTCTTTTTGGATTGTCCTTAGAGCTTCTGGTAGTTTCTTTACGTATTTGTAGTACGTTCTAAGTAAATCAAGAGAAGCGTTAAAAATTGGTTGTAATCCGACAAAAAGAGGCCACAGCATCAGCCTCTTTTGATAAACGACTAATACGTCTTGAATTTGACTTTTAAGTTTTTGTAGAATGGTCATTAATTCCATAACACTATTGAAATTTGAGCTAGCATATTGTTTAGACCAACGATAGAAACCAGGTTGATATATCTATAATTTACCACGTAAGTATAAAACAAGTAGTGACTACACGTACAGTTATTATCTTTGAAATTTGTTGAAAGTGTGCACATTCGGCATTATACAGCGTTCTTAGTAGTTTTTTCCTTAGTATAATCCTACTTGATGCATCACCAACACCTGTAGCGCAAACTAATAAAAAAAAATCAGGCTACCAGCGTTGACATTAGGGACAAAAAAGCGAGAAAAAATTCCAGCTAAAATTTTCGCAAATGAAAGTTTTTGTTCCTTCTACGCACCTATTCTACAAAAACATCGCCGAACAACCCATCTTCTTACAATACCCTGAGCCTTTATAACACAACGTAGATTATCAGGTTTGTTATACTCCGAGTAGTCTGTTGTTTTGAAAGTTGTTTGAGGTCCAGAAATACCAGCAAGGGCGGTATAATAAACAATGTGATTTGTATACTGCATACTATGCTTCTTTTTAGGCTTGTTAATAATCTTAGGCTTGGAAATCATTTGAGGTTCACTAACAACAGCAACCGTTTGAGTTCCAGACTTCGCTTTATCTTGACTGGCCACCACGTTCCTAACAAGCTTTCTTGTGTACGATAACATACTCCGTCGATTGTCTACAGCCTCAATAGAATCTTTAAACCACCAACAAGCTTCTTTGCAAGTTGCACATACTATCAAAACCTCTAGAAAAACAAAGGCAGTTGGCACAAAAGTTGAAGTTTTTTTTGTCTAACCTTGTATTGATGGCGCCGGTTCGGTTCCTTCTTTACCTTTGGGCATAGTAACTCTTGCATCATGTATTGCTTTAGTTCCTTTGATTAATTGTAATATACAACGCATGAAACGCGCTTCAGTCTTGGATAGATTGATACCGTTCTAGGAGGTAGTGAACGAATAGGTAAAGAAATTCTGTATAAAAAAAAAAATTGATTTGTCCATACCTTTCGCAACTGAGCCTGTACAGTTGTAAGAAACTCACTAACACGTTGACTGGCTGCACTGAAATGTGTAATATCATTTTGAACAACATCTACCAAATGATCGAGTGCCTCAGGCATCCTCTGCAACAAATCAAGTGCGGAAACATTAGCAAGAGATGAAGTCCCTAACAGAAATTTAACAATGACGCTATAATAAAGCGGCACGTGGTGAATTTATGTGTAACTGTACGTACTGCTCGTTGGTATACGGTTATGGGCATTCAGAGGAGGTGGAGACGAAGCACTTTTAGTTGTGCGAACACACCAAGTTGACTCTTCTGGAATTGCTGTATCCATAGATGTTATAGACTGTTCTAGCGCAGCCAGCTTGCTGTTTATGACACCTGTGAAAATGGTGATGTCTTTTAGAAGCTTCTGTTGCGGTTCTGGTAACTGTGCCATTATATCTCTCGTTAAGCGTACGAAGCCCGGAATTTGGTTACTAGCGATAGATTTTAGAGAACGGTAATTTGAAACAAAAAACATTTACCGTAAGTCCTTGTATGCAGCGATAACTACTTGGTACTTCGTTATCTGGGTGGCGGGTTTGCCAAGCAAGCCCTTGTTTAGAACTTGTAATAATCTACTCGTTTCGCCAACCACTTGACGCGTTTTTGTCATGTAGTCGCCCTAAAAGCTTGTGTGAATAATTTGACGCTCAATTGAGGAAATCGTGCATACATGGACTCTTTTCTCGCTGACAGACGTATACAAGCTATTTTTCAGTGCGTTAAACCCTGATTTGATGAGTTTGGTAACAGCCAACAGTTGTTGTTGTAAATCGCCTTCGCCAGGCGTCTGGTCATTGACAGCGCTTGAAGGCTCCATTACATAGCACTTTTTGTTATTCTTATGCTACTTAAATGTAGTATGATCAAGCTCAGTCAACAAGCAATATAAACGTTGATCACGCTTCAGATGGATGTGATAACTCTCATCTGTGGGCTACAGTGTCTTTCATTTAAACATGCTCATGGAATCTCACGTGTTTGAAAAAGTATGCATCATTGTGGTATCCTCTTAGTTTATAAACACGCTTGTTAGTGCATTGGTTCTGAATAAACCACGCAAAAAGAATTCTGGTGACTACCTTTGTGAACAGTAACTATCGTTAATAGCATGACTATCGGTACAAATGGCAACTCTATTGGCGCAGCGTCTATCGTATCTGTAGTGTGCTTTGTGTTGGGCGCACTGGGTTTGTCCTTAGCAATTGTATTTGCACCTAAAGAACCCGATTCACAAGCACGCGATTACATAAATGGTAGTACAATCCTTTTAGTACTTTGGTACTTGCTTTGGATAGTAACGTCTGCACTTATCTTCTTCTCTGCAGTGTGTTGCAAGAAGTGCGTATTTTGAAGCTAAAAACATACGAAATCATTTTCTCACAAAACCCTTTAGAAAGTAGATGTCCAACTACGTGATAACCCACAAACCTTGTAAACTAAATGAATAATAACTGCAGTGTCGAAAACAAGCCTTAATCTTTACAAACTCACTACAACGGTACTTTACATGCTGAAAACGCAAAACAAACGATTATAAAGCGAAAAAATACCCACAAAACCAAGTCATTTTTTTGTAAACTAGAAAAGCGTATTTTCTTTATTCGGTCACTTCCAAAGCAGCGGTGACAATAGCGTGGTACTCTTTGGCATTGAGGTACTCATCGAGAACAGTTACCAATCCCTTTACAGCGTAAGAAATAAACCAAACGCAAAACCAAAAAAAAATTGCTAGCGGCCGTTGAGGATACGTACCTTGGCGCTCTTCCATTTACCAACACCTTGGGTAACGGTGTAAACGTTTCCAGTGAGTCCAGCGCCAGTAGGCAAAGGAGAAGACTAGAAAAAAAAAATTAGAAAGACGTCGTTTTAGAAAGATCAAAAGCTTTTTCTGGTGACCTCCATTTGTCCTAACGGCACAATTGGACATAATCACGTGCGCTTGAAAACGTTTAAGACAAAAAAAATACTTACATAGGCGAGTTGGAGGGCCAAACCGTAGTCTTGGTTTTGGTGTACGCCGAAAGTGATGGTGGCAGCTTTGGTACCGTTTCCGAGAGTTTTTTGAGAGAACTGGCTGATAGCACCTGGGAGGCGGATGACGTTGAATTCAACTTGGCTTTCGGTGGTGTGGATGACTGAACCAATCTAGAGAAGAGTTAAAAACGTTTTCAAAAATTCTGTATTATTTTATCAAATTTTTTGGCGTTGGTTACCTCTTCGGATGTGGCAGAGGCATCACAAGAACCAGCGTCGCAAGTGCCGCGGTAGTCGAGAACAAATTGGACAGGGCTACACCACAGTTAGAGATAGTCTGTTTGAAGTTAGTACGTACCGAGCGGCAGCAAGGGCAACCAGGACAGCAAGAGCAAGTACAACGAGATTCATTGTTGGTGTTTCAAGGGAATAGTGAACTAAAGAACTTAGCTTCGGCATAAGTCAAATGTCGTCTCAATCAATCACATTATTCACTCTCATTTTTCTCGTGACGTAAAGACGAACTACAAAGGAAGAATGTAGGAATAAGTACACGTGATACATACTTGGTTCGTACAACAGTTTTGTTCCCGAGAACTTTCCTTCACGTGCGCAGGTCTGTTGCGCAAACATACGTGGCGTTCTTGCTAGTTGTCTAGCTAGTGAAAAGTGAGCAACGACTAAGAAAAGCTCCAATTCACTGTATAATTTTGCGCAAAATTTTAAGCAGGCCTTTTTCGTTTTTTCACTTATTTTCCTCAGTTGTCCAGTCACCAACAATGGCAAAAGTACCACTCTACACATGGGACGAAATAAAGAAGCACACTACAGAAGAGAGCTCGTGGATTGTAATTGATGGCGCAGTTTACGACGTTACTCAATTTTGCAGAATGCACCCTGGTGGCGCTCAGTTACTCGTCAAGCGATTCGGTGGTGACGCTACAAGCGTTTTTCACAACCCAAAAATTCACGCTCACAGCCAAAGCGCTATAAATCTATTGAACGAGTTGAGAATTGGCGCAGTAGATGACCCAAGCGTAGACGCATCGAAAATAACTCTAAAGAGACGCGTACGTCTCTAGGCGGTGTACCGCACTTCTAACATCACTAAGGACCATGGCGTTGATATTAACAAAGGCATGGTGTGGCAAATGATGCAAAAAGGAGAAAAATACGAAGTAAAAATTTTACTCCTAACAGGCAATACTAACTACCATCAGGAATCTCTCAGTAAGATAGGGCTTGTAAAGCAACTAGAAATTAAGTTCTTTGATTACTGGTGGATGGAAATAAATACAAAAAGCTCTTGGTGGTACGTATGAACGCCTAAAAGCGTGTTTTATACCTCATTTATTTTATTGGGGCAAGTTGAGTACTTATGTAAAATGACCCCAGGTTATTACCTCTATTTTGGATTCCGTCTATCTTATATCTCTACAACATGGCTATAACAGCTGGTCTACCAAACCCTGTTGTTACTATTCCTATTAGTATCGTTCTAGGTACGTAATCGCTTATTTTGGTACCGGGAGCATTTACCCGAGATGTTTTTTTTTTGTTCTTTTGTTTTTTTTGACATTGTATCAAGGTTGGTTCACTTGGGGATTACTTGAGTACGCTATTCATCGTTGGCTATTCCATGGTCATTTTACAAGCATGATTGGTATATGTTTACACTTTATGGTTCATGGTACACGCGGTTTTCTTAGTTTGCTCAACAAATTTTACCAACTATTGTCTTTCGTAATATATATCGCTCACTAGTTGGTATTTTCGAATTCTGCCTTATTCAAATTTTAGGTCAACATCATATTAATCCAATGAATCCAATGCGCCTTGTTTTCCCACCTCATATTGCCGCACTTTTGGCGTACATTCTTTACTATATCTTCCTCAAATTCGTGCGTCAAAACGAATAATTATTGAACAATATTTTACGACCTCCTGTTATCCAGTAGTGCAATTTGTAGATACGTTGTACTAACAATTGTTAAAATTAGACTATGCCTTATAATTACGGTATTGCACTTTTGGCTGGTACTGTTCTATCCTACGTTATCTATGATTTGAGTCACTACTATATGCATCATGGTGTACCTATTAAATTCTTCAAATATTTGAAGAGACACCATATGATTCATCACTTCAAGGTACAGCTATTTTTCTTCTGGAATCTCTTTTTATTATTTTTGAAATGCTTGCTCATTGTTTACCTAGGATCCCACAAACAACTTTGCTATTTCACATGCTGCTTTGACATACGATTATCTTTTTGGAACTTGGATTGAAGAGCATCAAGTTGTTGCTGGAAAGCATAAACTGTTCTAAAGTTTTTATTTACGTTCATTTATCAAAGCGAGAATGATAATTTTTTTAACTTGTTATTAATAAACATGGTAAGTTTCTTATTTGTTCATTGATCTCTAATAATGCAAGTGCATACACCCAACGATTTTTTGCTAAAAATAAAGTGAGTGACTCAGCAATAGAATTTTGTTTGGTGACTCATCTTTTTCTAATAATATTTTTGTGTATTTCTTGTTTTAAGTCTGTACTGCAAGTTGCTACGACAAAAATGTGTTTTTATTAATCCTTGCAAGTCACTAGGACGGCATTTCTTGTATCAATTCAACAATTTTAGGTCCAGGTTTGACATTTCTGTAGCTACAAAGCTCGCGTAATGTACCATTTTTAAACCATTTTTTGTATTCCCCGTCTAGTTTATCATTTACATAATGATATTGCTCCCACAATTGACCATTCTTGTACCATTTATTACACTGTCCTTCTAGTTTACCCCTTTGATAATTATACCTTTTTACCAGTTGACTATTCATATGCCAATACTTATATTCTCCGTCAAGCTTACCTTTAATAAAATGACTCTGTTCTCTCAACTGACCGTTTTTATCTCACTTACAAAACTGACCTTGTAACTTACCATTCACATAACAGTAGTGCTCCCAGAGTTGACCGTTATACCACTTTGTACTCTCTAGTTAGCTTATCGTTTCATAACTACGCTGTTCCCACTGTTTACCTTTTTTGTACCACTTCTTATATTCTCCTTAAAGTTTTCCATTTACGTAATTATAATGCTCCCACAATAGACCGTTTTTATGCAAATATTTAGCTTCACCATGACGGTGACCATGTACATAGTGTTCTAGGCTTATCACTGACTTTGAAATACTGTTGTTTGTTTGGATGTTCGCTCAATAATTCCAGGCTTCAGCCATTTCCCGTGTTTCTTCAAATCCATATCAAATCTTAGCGATTGCCGTGTATTTCGATAACATAGCCTACACTACATACACTGAGAGATCAGAATCGACAATATCTAGCTGTAACTCCATAGGGAGGTTCAGTAGGTAGTAATAGTTAGAACCTGAGGTCTTAATCTAAAGTCTTTCAGGTAAGGTTAGGGATATAATGGTGTACGTTGGTTGCCATTGAGTGCGTCGTAAAACAACCTAATCGGACCTGGTATGTTTATTTAGCCGTTGGGTGTCGACGTTTTAACTTTTAATCACGTGTTTAATTGTATTGACGAAAAGTAGCTACTAGTGTACGCAAGTGTTTGTTTACAGTAACTTGCGCGTCGTGATGGCAGAACCGACTCGAAATGGAATCGAGGTTGATTTTGAAGGGATGAAAGCACGTGTTATATTGCTAAAGGACGAGTATAAGAAGCTACTTGCTAAATATAACGCTGTTGTAGAAGAAAATGAAGAAGCAAAAAAAACAAGTGAAAGGTATGAAAACGAACAGGTCTTTTTTGGTGTTGATCACGTGAATTACATGTATTACGTAATGTTTTAAATTATTTCATAGCCTACAAATAAAGATGGGAAAGCGTGCTGAGCGTTTAGTCGAAGAGAACTCTGTGTTACGACAGCACAACGAACGTTTATCACAGGATGTGTTAAATTTACAGATAGAAAATTCTATGTTTGTTGGAGTCATATCAAAGCAAAAGATTGCTTTGAATGAGCAAGAAGAGGTTATAAAGACGCTTAAAAAACGAGAGAGGGACCTTGCGTATGCAAATGCTACTTCATTGGAGGTACTTCCAAACCAAGACTTTTTTGAATTCCAAGGCAGTTAAGCTCTCCCTCACAAAACAATTTTACTCCTCGTGCCACCAGTTTCTTGACGATCTTACTAATTAAGGGCGAGAATATACATGGTTCAGAGGAGAAAAATAAGCAACGACACGAGAAGAAGAAGTGCGATACAAAGTCATACCGAAAAAAATCATTAAGAAAACAGAAATCAAAGCCACTTCTAAAGAGGATAACACATACGTCGTAGTCTATCTTTGATAACTGTAGTATATACAAAACACGGTATTGTAAATAAAACAAAGAGTAATTTCGTTAAACAAATACATGTGAAACGAACAACATGACATTCATTTCAGAGAATGAAATTAGCTAATGTAGCTGCGTACTGCGAAAAACGTGGCTGTTTGGTGCACTGCCTGGCTTTTATAATATGTTCTGTGATAATATCCAAACAAGACTCTTTCAAAAAGACCTTTTTTAACGTATTCGTACAGTTGTGGTGGACGTTTCGCGAAATTTGGCTATTTTCATTTGGTTATTTGTATAGTAAGCAATATACAGTTTGAAACAACTCCTGATGCAACAACAATTAAAATCAGTAACTCCTAGACACTTGTCACAATTAGTAACACTACTTGATCGCGTAGTTGATGAAAAAGATGGCAAAGTACGTTTATTTAATATTAGACTCATAATTAACGCGATTGGTGCATTAGGCTGTACTTTTTCTGCCTAAATTGTCAAAATTCGAGTATGACTTCATCAAAGCCTCCCTGAAACCACTTACAGCAACTCTCGACGCTCTTGGGATTGTTTTCAACAAAGACGATACACAAAACTGCATGACTTTCAAGTACGCCTTCTAAAACGATTTCATACAATTAACAGTGCGTAGAATGAAGAAAGAAGATACTTTTGCAACTCTTGATGACATAGCAAAGCTGAAAAGTACAGTAGAAGACTACTTAAACAACGCTGAGCTATTTGATTATGATGACATAGCACAAAGCGTTATTGCTGCTGGAAAAGCATATCTACAAGTACGTACTCTTATAATTAATGCTTGGATAAACAACAATCTTAATACAGTAAACGTACACGTCAGTATGCTTATGCTATTTTTAGAAATACTTCAAAAATCTAGATTTAACAAAGTTGAGTCGTATAGAAGGTGGAAAGATTGAAGTGAACCCACCTGAGTTTGGTCTTGAAGAACATGAATGGGGTACATAATTTTTAATCAAAAGGTATCAATATTCACTAAGAAATGTAGGTTTTGCTACTGGAGGGTATACAATATTGTATCCTGATCCACCTAACTTCAGAGATGGTCATAAGCAAAAGTGGTATGACATCAATAAGTTCTACCCAACAAAGGTAAACTCACAACATGTCGTTAGCCTCATCTTTTAACGACAAATAGGAAAAGAGACTGTATCGTGATTTTGGTCTTCGCACTAGGATAGCTTGTTTGCATGAGATGATACATACCTTACAGACTCTCACATGGTCAAGAAGACCTAAAAAAGAAGGATTATGGGTAATTACTTGTCAGAGTATCAACGTGCTAATAGATGTTATAGGAAAAAGAATACGAAGCGTGCTTAATGACCTTAACATTTGTTAAATGTGTTCACGATGAAACTGGTATATTTAAGGATGGTCTACTTGAAGAATTAGTTCTATTCTACTACGATAGAGTGAAGTTATTGGATGCTAGTTTATCAACAACAGTAAAGGTAAACTATAGATTGTACTTTTTGTATGTTAACAATTTTTCTCTTGTTTAGGATGGTTATGCTGCATGGCGTGATACTTTCTCTAAAACACTGCCTAATGAAGATGATGCACTAGAAGCGCTTCATAATAAGACAGCAGAGACATTTTATATTAAATGCTTACTAAGTGTTGAAGGATACAATCAAGAGTGCACAAAACAAGTTTTTGAGGACTTTGTACAACACTTCTATGGCGATAAACAAGTTGATGTGCTCAAATCATCTTTCGCTATTAAGAAGGATATGGTTCTAGCTCAACGCACTCTTCCTTGTCAAGTTAAATCCTAAAGGACAAGACTGTTGAAATAAAAACTGAAACCTTTAAAATAGACACGTGTTTATTTCTTATATTCAAGTTGATTGAACCATATTTCTTGTTCTTGTTGAGAGCGAGAAGGGGATTACCTTATTACGTAATCCAGGAACTAACCAAATAACGAGAAGTAGTAGTAAGACTATCTAAATAATAATTATTCCGATTTTGAAAGCAATGACATACCAAAAATGCTGAGCCAAGTACTACACCAATAATGATAGCTAATGTAGAATCGCATTCATTCTTGGCAATTATAACATAAAGTCTTAATAAATAGTTAGCATCAAACTGTTGCAAAGACCTAGCACAAACCTACTGTCGTCTTGTTCTTGAGTAGTTGAAGAGCAGTCATCAGCCCCAACAATATCTACGGTACCATTCACACATGTACATTCAACAACAGATATACGTTGTCTGTCAGAAGACGTGTCAATATTGGATACATCAACGATAAAGTTGCCAAGAACAGCACATCCTTTTTAGAACAAGAAACATGAGCAATTGATTGAAAAAGTTGCTGCTTGAGTACCTGTTACTTTGAGGTTTGTGTTACCGTCCGATATGAGTGTCACTTTCCCGTTGTTTGTGAAGTCACCTTCGATGAAGACATCTTTATCAATCACGACATCAAGAACAACAGTTACATCAGAACTGCAATCATCAACTAATTTACAGCTACCACTAAGGCATTCTACACATGACTCAGGATTGCTTGTGATATTACAACCTAGAGTCGATAAATATCGCAAGGAATAAACAAATAAACGTACCAGTGTACTCTATTGGTTTCACCGCAGCTGTTGATACTGTAACGCATGGGTGTTCGTAAAGATAGTTATCAAAATCAAACATGCCTTTTTTTACTGTAAGGTTAAACAAAAATTACGTGATATCACATACTACCACAACTGTCACAGTTACCACAGCTCCCTGCATCTGTTACGCCACACCCGGCGCTATTAATGTTGCCATCTATTACAAATTACAAAGTGCTTCGAAAACAACCTCGTACCAACTGAAATCAAGCTTGCAGTTGGTGTTAGCGCATTGGCACATCCTACATCATACACCATTGAATCTGAGGGTGATCTGTTTCCTGTTTTAAACTGATTTATATGCTTTACCAATATGATTTGCTTTTACCTTCTGTATATGTTGTGCTGTTTACAGTAGTGAGACATAGTATTACAGTCATTTTTTTCAACAAACAACCAAGTAACGTACCTAATTTCTAATGATCCAGCGCTTTTTAATAGAAGCAAGAACGTTAGTCAATAAATAAGATGACAAAAACCCAGCGAGGTTAAAAATAATTGTGATGCAAACCTGTTGTAAATGACGTCCCTTTTTTGTGCAAATAAGTTAGAGTGACAGTTTAATAAAAAGGCTTACTTGGCTGTACATGTATTGTCCTTGATTATCGATGTTTGCATCTCCATATTATCAGCACCAGAATATAAAACACACCCTTATAGTTTTTATATCGTTAATGTACCAACAACAAATAACTCACCTTGGTCAGTGCCAATAATCATAATCTTGTTTTCAATAAACGCACTACTCTCTATAACAGCTTCGTCAGAAGTCAGGTGAACAATACCACCACGAGTTAGTAAACCTATCAAGAAGCTAAAAGATACATTTCTGATATACTTTACTTACAACCAGATGCTTGAAGAGTATTATTATGAAATAAGCAGCCAGCCATTTCAAACTAAACATTTTTAACAGTTATTTCTGTAGTGTTGGTGTTGTTATACATACAGCTTTACGTCGATGGTAGATGAATCCACCTTCTATATCACAAGTAATGGCACCATTGACGGAATTGTCATAGAATTTGCAATTGCTGATCTGAGTGTTGGTATTACTTGAGCGAACTAAACCTCCTCTTATTGTTCCACCATTAATTGTATTTCCGAAAAAGTTAGTTCGAGTTATGGATGCTCCGGAACTAAAATGAGTCAGAGCCTTGCTTGTTTTATGGGCGAAAAGTACTTTAGTTGGTCAATATTAAGCACTGTGGAAGTATCCGTAGTTATGGAATTAAAGCTGCATGTGCTATCACTTTATTAGGAATACGCAGCTGCTAAAACGACGTACTCTAAATTGAAAGTGTCCACATCCGAAACTTTCACTGGACACTTAAAGTTCAAACCTGTTATATCGAGGTCGTTTCCGTTTCCATTGATTTCTATGATTTCTATGACTCCTGAACATGTGACATTCGGAAAAGATAAAGAAGGTCCATAATCAATGGTTGAGCTTTCTAAAATGCGATGTACATTAGAAAGTAGCAAAATACAAACGCAGTGGAAAATAGAAAATAGTAGCAAAACGCTAACGCACGTGATGTGAGAAATTTATCTGTTGATAGTACGACCAAATTTTCAAATACATAGTTCATACATGATAATTGGATATCAGTCTCGTTTAATTCCAAATAACAGCTCAAATCGTTTCCACAAACGTGATCCAACGATGTGACTACTAAAACATGCACAGATGTCAGAAACAGCTACAGCATTGTTGTGTAGTGCCTTGGGTGTCTATCACTTGTAGATAAATCAGCATCGTATATAAAATCCATGTTATTCTCAACGTTGCCATGAAACTAAGCGTAAATGTATATTTAGGCGTTACGTTTATTACAATTCAGCTGACTATTTTCGGAACACAGTCAACAAAACTCTTTAGGAATTTTTATAAAAAGAGTACTTTTTTTGCTTCTGTGACAGATTGTCGCAATATTCGTGTAACGAAGGAATGGACACTACAATCGATTGTATCGTCATCACTTAAAAGTTGACAGAGATGCATAGATAGGTAACTTACCAAGAGCACAAATCCATCTGTACCCATCGATGAGAGTTGCTCGGACCACAAAAAAGAAACATAAACAGCTTATGATATCTCGCCTGCAGAAACGCACCATCCCCGTCTTTTTGGCCCAAAACTTGAAGATAGGCATTAGCACCCAACAATATCTACTGTACCTCGCACCTGTTCAACTACAAGTGTATTGACGTCATTGGATAACAATAAAGTTGCCTATAACGGCACATCATACGATAGATATAAGGTTGGTTACACTGTTACTAACGAAAAGGCCTGTAGCAGAGTTTTCAAATCGGTTGAACAATAAAATTTCAAAAACCCGAGTTGTTTGTTTTATTGTGTATTACATTTCAATTCCAATACGGTTTATCGCTATTGAAAAGTACTATCAAGCTTCTTTGACATTATGAACCGTATTTAGGAAGGTTAGAGCGTTCTACATATTGACAGAAAGTTCGGCGAAGTTTCAAACGTACAAGACGTAAGCTAACCCGTATCAACAGTTAAAGTACCAGACATGAGTGGCATGACATTAAACCCACGTGCATGTATCGGTAGGCGTAATCACGTGATATCTCAATTCAGAAAAACAAGATATCTCGTTTGTGTGAATTCCACTATTTTCTATCGAACACCCAACTGCTTGTATTGGCGTTAAAAACGTACTGGTACCTTTCAAAAGCTTGTTGATTTGGTACAAAAAGTTTGATGGCCAAAATCTTAGTTTTTGAATCACATTTCATAAGGCTCGCAATTCAAGGCCATTCATCAGCTCCACAACAACCAACACCTCAGCTCCTCAACAATACTCTTTAATACATCATCATGGCTTTCAACCGTACTTGTCTTTTCGGTTTGAAAAACTTTACCTTCTTTTGCGTTTACGTTTTTACGTTCTTTGGTCTAACGTTGGCGTTTAGGTTACACTCAAAGCTTCATTAACTTCCTACGCAACGATGCCGATCAAGAATTCGTTAAACTGGTCGCTAAACATCTTGATGTGAAAGGTGATGCCGCTGAGGGGATTGCTAAGCACAGGAGAACACGTACGGCTCAAAACTGTTGTTTTAAAGCGTAATTCCATACAAAGTGCCTAAACGGCGTTTTTACAACGTCTACTGGCGGTTTTGGTCGTTTTTCACGTTTTACCATTTTTAAATTGTTTTGAGTTGTCAACCAAAAAAACTTAAAAAACACCTCTTTCGTCTATTTCAACGCGTGTCGCTCGTTTTAAGTGCCGTTTTAAACTTCTGGCTCTTGTTTTCTTAAATCGTTTTACATCTCTAAATCTATGCGCCCCTTACGACCTATGTGTCATATCAACGCGTATTTCGTGATTTTCGTCGCTGTTACAACGCCTTGGCGGCTACTTCTTTGAATTTGTTTTTTTTAAATCTTTTACTTTGTCAACAGCGTACCGCTCTTTCATTTCAATAAGAACGTTTTTATATCCCTTTGGATGGAACTGTTGATACTCAACTATTACTTTCTTTTTCAAGTTGTTTGTAACGGTCTCAACTGACTTGTGTTTTAATGTAGAGAACATACTGAAAAAGAAAATAAAAATCGTCAAGAACGAACTCAAAAGGCTCCACTCGCCAAACTTCCACTACAATAGGAAGGGACCTCTTACATTCGAACTGCTAATATTAAAACTGGTGCCAGAAAGTATGTGTGTTCGTCTTTTTGTTCTCACAAAAAAAAAAAACGCTTTTGCGAGTTCTATTTCCTTTTTTTTCTTACCCTCGTGTAGATCCCTCTGGTAAGCAGTTACCGTCTGTTCCGCCCTCTCCAGAAAAGCGAAAGAATGTTGCTGATGAAATAAAGAAAGCAACCAGGGCGGCAAAACTCATGAGGGAGCACAGCTTTAATTGTGAGGTGAAAAACACAAGTCCTACCAAAAAACAAGAAACTCGAGCAGGAGAAAAAATACGCAAGCTGGAAGCGCTTTCCAAATGCGTTGAAGATTCCGAGAGCGAGGAGGAAGAAGTTTCTGTGGGCGACGAAGTATCAGAAGAGGAAGAAGTTTCTGTGGGTGATGCTTCTGAACAGAAAGATCCCAGATCCCTTGAAGCAATCGCGGCTATGCTAAACACCAAAATGGACATCTTCAAGAAAGAGACCGCACAGACAATTACTGCACTCAAACAAGAGAATAAACAGGCTATCACCAGGCTCAAGAACGAAAACAGAAAAACAAACGAAAAAGTTGAGGCGTTGGAAGAGGATGTACAAACACGTAAACAATTCCCGTATCGTAGCGTTAAACTAGAGCCAGTGATTAATTATGGTACGTATACTGTCAGAGAGTTTATATGTTGCGAAAAACTTAACAAATGTGTAGACTACACGGCGACGCTTAGCAACCTTAATGAAAGGGCGAATGTGCACAAGGACGCCACCCCTTGGATGAATAAGCTTAAAATCCAGCAACATTCATCGTACAAGGGACACCCTAAAAGGACGTGCAGGCACTTTAAAACAGAGGAAGATCTGAACTTGTTCATGTTTGAACGAGTGGGAAAGTCAAAGGTTCCTTTCTTGCGTGTACATAATACGTACCAAAAAACGAAGTATGGTATAAACGGTATTGGCCGAAAATACAAGCCAGATTTAACATTTACGGCAATTGGGGATGAAAACTTAATCCCTCACGAGAATCAAGTCGTGGCTGTTGTTGAGTTAAAACTTGATAAATTGAATTCTGCAGCAAAGGGGCAACATGTGTACGTCACATCAATTTCTTGTGGGTTTTTTATCCATGCTTTTTTTTTTTTCAGCACTTCTCTATTCTCAGCTCTTACTGTTTTTATTAGAAGCTCCCTATGTAATATTATGCTTACGCAAGCGCCAAGGCAATTTATCACCGGCATTCTGGCCACCAGGTACACTATAATGTTCACGTGGATGGAGTGGCATGGGCAAGATGCCCCGAAGCCTTTCACGTTTTCATTCTCACGCGAGTACTCCATCATCAGTCCTAAATCGGAGGGCACTTTACTTTTTAATAAGTATCTGAGCTGTACGCCTAAACAGCTTGGTTGGTCGTTCCCTGTATTTGATATCAAAGGCATCTCGTGTACTCCAAGAGAACAACTTGGATCTGGCGCTACATCCAAGGTGTTCAAACTTAAGGCTGGCACAGAAAAGTTTGTCGTCAAAATATTTAAAGAAGGCAATGAGCCAATCGCCCTGTGGGAAGCAGAAGTGTTAAAAACGTTAAAGCCACACAACATCGACGGTTTACCAGTCTATGTACGTAAAATAGAAACTTTCTTCATTTTTTCTTGCTTTTCTCACTTCTTTTATTCAGCACCAACATGGTACCACTGATGATGACAACGCACCGTATATCATTACCTCACCACCATGTGATCGCATAAGAAATGTTGGTGAATGCCCTCCAATGGTTCATTTTACAGAGCTCATTGAGCAGTTTCATGAGGTTGGATTCATCCATAGGTACCCTTTAATCTTTGACTCTCGTCACGTCATGCTTTACAGATTTTTTTCGTCATTGTACTTTACTCACACTTTATACAAGGGATATTACGCACACCAACATTATGGTGCGAGACGGAAAGGCTCACATAATAGATTTCGGTATGGCAGTCAGACATGGTACTTCAGTGTTTCAGCACGAAGGAACCTTTCTGTTTGCAGCAAAAGAGGTAATTGATGCCCATATCAGCGATGAATCTATAACGTATGAGTACGCCCACGACTTGATATCTCTTGTGCGGGTTTGGATGTACTTGGATTGTCGTGATCGACTCAGAGCCGAACTTCTTCGACTTTATAGTCTAGTTAATTGGTATGGCAACGATCTCCGCAATAACCGAGAGTTTTGCGAGTTTATAAACTTTTGGCTTGTGCTAGAGGTTGCTGTACCCATATATAAGAAAGGTCTGGAGCTTGCGGCAGCAACAGATTACGAAGGTTTAAAGAAATTTTTCCAGCGTCACGACAGAAGCCCCAGTTTAGCTGGCTGGAAAGACCACAAAAAGCTCATCAAACACTACTCGCCAAAAAGAAAGGCTGTAGATGACGTTGATGAAAGAAAACCTAAAAAACTAAAGAAAACACCTAAAAAACCAAAGAGAACACGTAAAATAAAAAATAACTTGTAATATAACTTCAGTCTTTGTTTCTCTTGTTACTCTATCTCGCACCTGAACAAATAACTAACATTTAATATCCCTTGTAACATGAATATCTCTAAAATGGACAACTGCTTGAACAGCATGCTACTTGACAGAATGCTCAAAGCAATAACAGCATGTTTATTAGGTGTTTTAGTTACAGTTGCTTGGTTTTGTTCTTTCTACTCTTGTAATATCATTTACTACTCAATAGACCAACATCATCAACACAACAAGTTGGTCTACAACATAGAAGAACCATTGCTTCTTTAAATAGTTTGCAAACCCACCTATTTGTGATTATTTAGTTGTAATTAAAAATCTGACGAAGTGTTAAGTATTTAATATTTCAACTGTGTTTGCCTGATATGTAACCTTAGTGCATTTTCCAGATTGTTCCCATGATGAATGAACTCCTACAGGCTTTCCATTATCATACTCTCCACTCTCACTCATTTTTCCATTCTCATACCACTCAATACACGTGCCATTTATCTTATCATTTATATAAGTACATTTTTTCTTCTTTCTTCCACTCTCATAAAAAGAAGAATACCATCCATGCCTTTTACCTCTCTTGTAAAAAATGTGTTGATAAAATACACCACTAGCATACCATTCCTTGTATTCACCATCTAAGAAGTCATCTGTATATTGACATTGTAATACAAGAATACCATTCAGCCATCTTTTGTGTAGGCCGTGTAAAAGACCTTTTTTGAAATGTGTTGTTTCATTTATGTTTAGTGACCTATAACGCTTCATGAACTTTCCATGCTTCTCTAATTCGCTGTTATAACGTGATGTGATAGCAAACTGGTAGTTTAATACAGGCCATTGTATAAATAAGCCTATATCCATCTCTGCTATCATGTAGTGTATCTCAGGAGGCAGAGATAGCAACGACATAACTTTTATACCTACTGCACCTAGTTTGTTCGTTGTAACGCTGTATTCTGATACAGACTTGTGGTCAGAGCTGTTCAACTAAGTCCTCACATAAGTCAGCGTGAATACGCTGCCACTCTGGACGGTGTATGGGAGGGTTTGTTTATGGTGCTTAAATAGCATATACAATGCTGAGACCGTGTCATTCGATTCTTGATAACGGGAAGAGTTGAGGCGGTTACTCATTAGCTACGTGCTGTACTTACAGGTGTAAAAAAGAAAAATGTGCTCGTAAAAATTTAGTGATGAATGGTAATGATTTATTTTATTGTAAACTATTTAGAAGTTGAAGAGACTTTTGCAATAAATTAATTTACATTGCCCAAGAATAATCATCTTCGTAGTCATCATCAAGCTCATCCATTTGCGATGGTAGGTCAATATGATAGCGTAAGAGTCCACCAACACCACCAAAGCCGGAAATGAACACAGCAGCTTCAGCCGTTTGATCAGAAACAAGCGCAAGCTCAACACCGCCAAGTTGATCAGGATTTTGAACTATCCAATCCAACAACGGTTCATGACTTTGAACGTCCCACAAGGTAGGTTCTTTGACCAGCTCCGATGGGAGATCATCCTTCGAGAGCGCATAGGTTGTGCGCACCTCTCCAGACTCCTTGCTCTTGATGCTGTAGCGTATGATCGGCGATTTGTCCCACAAGATCAATAGTTGAAGTGCACCGTTTTCGATGGCGTACATCACGTCCTTTACGCCATAAACGGGTGGACGGTCACTGTCGCGAGCGATAGCTGTTGTGAAGTCGCTAAGTACTTGCTTTTCGTGAACAAGCTCAAAGTCATCCAAAACGTCCGAAGATTGTTTTATCGCTTCAGAAAAACCAGTACGACCGCCATATTGGATGTCCAAGATGCGTACAACAAGTTTCTTGAGTCTTTGATCGAAATGAGCACTCTTGTGTACTTCATGCTTAAATCCTGAATTACCAGCGAGGATGATACCAGCAATCTAGAAGATACGTAAGTAAACAATTTTAAAGCAATCTACAAAAAAAAAAGGCAAACAAAGAAAAAGCTCTTACGTTAGGCTTGTTGGTCTTCTTGTCGATAAAGAATTGCGTTGCTTTCTCAGACACACGCCGCACATACGCCGCGCAAGCTTCATCTCGCAACCTCTCGAATCGATGTTGAGATTGACCGCCTCTTCGGTGTTTGTTCGGCAAAGACACGTCGTATTTGAACACATCAGTCTTGTGAGTGCCGGAGAGCGTATGGAAAGTAACGCCACTACCGCCAACGATGATGAACGCGTATTTGTTGTGATCCGTCAAAAGACCGCGTAAATGGCTGGTTTTGAAGCCGCTACCGCAGTAATAAAGACTTTTGGTGAGCGGTCCAATTGGTTCGAATATAATGGTGTCCTTCCTTGACTTCCCCGTTGCTGACGAAGTGAAGGATCCAGAGAAAATGCAGAGGCCATTAGGAGGTAGCTTGTTAATGTGTTTTAGTCTACCATCTATCGAACCGAGTGCCCACTGCACAGATTGTCGGTTAAACCCGCGACTAGCAACAGTTAGACTCCATTTAGCATAGTTTAATTATCACATACCTTGATACAGCTAGCGTCTCCTATTTCAGTCGAGATCTTGTCCTTGGTGCGGTTGAGGTTACCTCCAGCAGGAATTACCAACGAGATCATGGATGTAGCGCCTTCACCGGTAGAATTATCCAATTCGTCCAAAAGACGGCGTAAGTGAAGTTTCTTAAGTTGATTATCTGTTGTTGCTTGCATTGCGTGAGTTTTGAGTTATGTGTTAAGGACAGACAGCGATTTAGTGAAAAATCGCAAAAAAGTAACAAAAGGCGAACCTAATTCTCTTCACAGAAGCGGTTGGTTCATTTTTAGTCTACGTGTACTCAATTGAGCTTTGTTGCCGGCCTTTTAGAGCGTATGAGATAAAACCTAGTGCTTAATTGAAATTTTGAACTAAAACTTCATTCAAAAAAACCTAAACGCCATGACTAATCACGAGCCCGACTTTGCGCTCTCAGCAGAAGTTTTTGCACACGATAAAGACGTACTTTATTTAAAATAACGCATAAAGTTAACCTAAGACATTCTAGGCTAGAGCGGTTACAGATTTAGGTTGGCCACAAGGTGGTGTATGCTCTGTTAGTAGGGACAACACAATTCAGCTGTTAACAAAGTAAGTGACGTATTGAATACTCACGTAGCTAAATTAAGCATTAGGGATGATTCTAATACGCTCAAAAGCGTTGTAATGCTTCCTGGCCATGAAGGATCATCAATGGGCGTAAGCAGCGTAATGCGAGTTCCTCCAGGCAAATGCGCTACTTTCCCTGAAGGAGGTACGCTTTAAACAGCTTGTTCTATTTCGACAAATATTTACTTTGCTCTGTCATTACACTCCCTAACGCGTTCCTCCGTAGCGCTTGTAACTGGCGGTTACGATAATTCTGTTGTAATCTGGGCCAATCCAACGCCATCAATGAATGCTACTCAAGTACAAAAATACGTTGGCCACAGTTCGTCCGTTACATCTCTGAGCATGACAAACACAGTACGTGAAATATTGTTTACACGCGTCAGCTCATGTTTTCTAATATAGGGCTATGTTATCTCTGGATCAGTTGATAAGTAAGTCACCATTTGTTGTTTTTTACAATGAAGACCTCATGCGATTTCATTTTATTTAAAAATCTCTAGTTTTCTTGCACGTGTACCAGTGTGTTAACTCTATTGTGTATAGAACAGTTCGTGTTTGGAAGAGTGCCAGTGAAGTGATGGAGCTTAAAGGTCATGAACACATTGTTTGGGCTGTTTTGGGACTTGATAATGGAGACATTGTATCTGGTTCTGCTGATAGATCAATTGTCATTTGGCATCAAGGAAATATCAAAAAACGTATTACCGAGCACACAGACGCAGTCCGAGGTTTAGCAAATGTACCTGGCGTTGGATTTTTATCGTGTTCAAATGACTGGTACCCTTTTCTCATTAATTTTTTTTCTTTATTTTTCTGGTATTTACGATGCTTCTTAGCACCGTGCGTCTATGGACATATGATGGTTTATGTATGCGTAACCTTTCTGGCCATGCTGGTTTCATTTATTGCGTATCTGTTCTCTCAACAGGCGAATTTTTGTCTTGTGCAGAGGATGGTACTTGTAAAGTATGGAAGGATACTGCTTGTGTGCAAACACTACAACATCCATGCGGAATATGGGGAGTTGTTGGTTTAGAGAATGGAGATATCTGCACTGTACGGTTGAGTCTACAAAAATGATTTTAATCGTTCTTTTGTTCGTTGTGGCTAATGCTTTCTTTTTAGGGTAGTCAAGATGGTGCAGTACGTCTGTGGACGCGCTCAAAGGACCGTATGGCTTCTGATGAGAGTATAGCACAATATAACCAAAAGCTATTGGAAATAGCTGCTGCACGCTCTCAAGCTAAAGGTGGATCTGTTGGTGATTTGAATGTTGATTCTCTTCCTGGTCCAGAAGCTCTAGATGTTCCAGGAGATAAAGAAGGCAAAATTTTAATGTTACGTAATGCTCAAGGGCAACCAGAGCTTTATGTATGGAAAATGGCAGAAAGAAGATGGAACAAAGAAGGTGACATTGTGAACGCTGTCGAACAGGTGAGACATTATTATCTTTTTTTGATTTTTTTTTGATTATTTTTTATTGGTATAAGGCTAACTCATACTCTTGTAAAAGGGTAATACTATCCGAGGTAAACAGTATGACTACGTGTTTAATGTAGAAATGGAAGGATTTAAAAGAAAGATTGGTTTCAATAACGGAGGTAAGATACCTACCAAGAAGAATTTTTAAGTTGGTTGTGTTTTTCTTATTTTATTATATTTTTTCACGTGCTCTGTCTGTGCTAATCGTGGTTTTTGTAGAGAATCCGTACGCTGCAGCAACACGATTTTGCACAGAGAATGATTTACCTGAAGAATTTATTGATCAAATTGTAACATTCATTATACAAAATACTCCACAGCAACAACCTGCTTATGATCCTTACAACCCTTCTCGCTACACTGGATACACAGGTGCTACTGCTCAAGCACCAATAAGACCAAAGAAACCAGTCCACTACTTCCCACAGGTACATTAGAATATACATTGAATGCGGACAGAGTTGTACTCATTGGAATTTTAGCTTACTGCCCTTACTTTCCCTGCTGCCAAGCTTGACGCTGTACATAAGAAATTAGTACAATTGAACGCAGAAGCTGGAGCCATGGCCTTGTCAACACCTGAAGCTGATATTGTGAATGGTTTATTTCAAAAACTTGCTAAGAAGCAAGTTTCTCTAGAACCTCAGGAAGTTGCTGTTTTGAAGAAACTATTGGAATGGCCAAGCAACAAACGTTTTCCAGGTGAGTTTGACCTTCAAGGACTTTTGGTTGGTTTAATTTTTTTTTTTTGAAAACTTTCTACCGCGGCAAAGCTAAAGCCAAATGCTGTGCCAAGTTACTGAAATTACTACGCAGGTATCGATATTTGCAGATTACTCGCTCTACATGAAAACGTAGCGCAACTTGTCGTTAATTCTATTGGAAATGATTCAGCCGATATTTTTAATTGGATAGCAGCTGCTGGAGTAAAATCAGACTTTGCTGCTTGTCAAATGCTTGGTTTTAGGTTTTTTGTAAATCTATTCAAGTGTTCAGCAACAGCACAAGCTTTGCTAAGTAACGCTGAGAGTGTACGCGCTATTACTATGAATGAAACTTTTCTGACTCTCAACTTAGCTTTTGGAATGCGCAGCTGATTGTGTAAGTGCATCAAACAGAAACTTACGCTTAGCAGTCACTACTTTACTTCTCAAGTACGACAAATCGGTTTTTTTGATTCTTTTCTTTTTTTTTTTTTTTTTCTCGCGTCAATGAGGACACTAGTTCCCCTAGAGCTTCAACAATGAAGAACCTATTAATCTTCTCTCTGAGACGCATAAAAACAATACCCAAAAGCCAGTTTCAAGCCAGCTTTGAGTTTTTGTAGACTGACGTTTTTTTTTACTAGTTTCTCTGTGTTGTTCTTGAAGCACCCTTCAGATATTAAAGTTCAATGCCTTGCTATTGTAGTTGAAGTTCTACAAAGCGAGTCTGACCCTGAAATTATCTTCAGAGCTCTTGTTGCTCTTGGGACTCTATTACATAATGACGAGGAGACTTCATCACTTACTACTGATCTTGGAGTTCCAGATATTCTAAACAAGCATGCAAAGTCTTCAACTAGTAAGGTAGCAGCATGCACCAAATCTTTGAAGTCTACGTATAATAAATAAATAAATTATACCTCTTTTGAGGGTACCAACGCTTGGTAAAAGTCGCGTAGTTGTTATTTTTTGCGTCCTTTAATGTCTTGAGCCATTGTGGCCAGTTTTGACTTTTTGTGTCAAAAGTCACTTGTCTAAAATTTTCAATAAACCTAAAACCCTGTTCTTACAACTATGGCGTATCGCTCTCAGTACCCTTCATCTCCTCGCGATCGTTCTCGCGAGCAAGTGTCTTCTGCAAGGCACGTGAATGGTGCCTTTTGAATATATCTATTTACAACTGCTTAGTATGCGGTCGTTTGCGCAACTCAAAAAGAAACGGGCTGAAAAAAAAGCAGCGGCTGGTAGGTCACCAAAACAGAACTCGTCCCGCGCTAGCCTTACACCTGGTTCATTGCCGCGTAACTCAATGAGAAGGGGCAGTGGAATGCACACACCAACAGGGTCATCGTACGTACTTTTAAATCTTTATACAATGCTCACGTGATACCCAAAGAGGGAGAGCCAAGAATAGGCAGTCAGTAAAGTCAATGTCCACTGAAGAGCGTAAAAAATTACGCTCCAGTATACGTAAATCCATAGTAAAGCAAAAGAGTGAGATTGAAAAGGGTGTTGACACTTTTGTGGATATTTTGCAGGTATGACTTTCCAAAACAAAAAACCCATTTCAAACACTAATTTATCACGTGCTCATGTGTTTTCAAGGCGATGCAAGAGAATTCTAAACAAGAACAAGAAACTATAAATGAGTTGAACGAGGTACGAAATCCAGACAAAGAAGGTGACGAACTGATAAAAAACAAACCTACTAGCGCTTATCGATTGTTGTCGCATTGTTAACTTCATTGACATCTAATGTCGAAAAATGGAAAACTGGTTTGGATGACATGGTGAGTACTAATACTCACATATGACTTATATAAACACTTAATAGGCTAAAGAATTTCCTATGGATAGTATGGGAGAGTCACAATTTAAAAAACTTAGACCTTTTCATCAAAAATTGATAAGATATCAAGAAGACTTCCGAACAGGACATCACAGTGTATGTGCACAGGATGTTTCGAATGCATTGATTCACTTTCTTTAAGTTTTTCGTATCTTTGGCAAAGGTATCCAGAGAAATACAGAAAAAACCAGCTGAAGCTCCTAAACCACCTGTTGCTCCTCCTGTACCTGTTGTTCGCCAACGTGCTCATGGTAGAGGAAATTCAGCGTACAATGGGCCTGCAGATGGTTCACTTAGTGTCAGACATCTTTTGGGTATGTCTTCATATTATCCACTGCAATGTAGGTATTTAATATTGTGCTTAGGCGAGATACAGCAAGGAACTAGATTAAGGAAACTAAACCATGATAAAATTGCTAGAGTACGTCCACGCGCTTTGTGTTCTTCTTGAAGATTTGAATTAACTGTTGGTGTTACAGGAGCGAGATGCATATTTGAACAAATCTCTTACAGTAGCTGAATCTCTATACTCTGCTCTTGAAGAAGCCATGGATGCCCGTAGTGCGTCACTACTTCTGAATTCTGATGACGAAGATGAAGATGATGGTTTCTGGGACGACAAGTAGCGCGATTGTATGTCGTTTTTGCCATAGTTAAACCAAGGTGGATGCAAAAACTACCCTTTGACGAAACGGTCATTATTTCTTTGTAAAAATACATCAGAAATTGTATTTTTTTTTTGACGTGTTGTACAGTATCGGACCAAGCTGATCTTTATTGCGCTTGTGGATGACACATCTAAGCGCTCCGATAATGATACCACAAAAATAGGAACTGTGTATGTTTTTTACTAAAAGCCGGTTCAGTCCACGTGTTTCTTTATGGATTTTCTTTATTTATTGTTCATAAACTACAATAACACCTCTTGCGTTGTACTAACAGATAACAAATGCGTTTATTATTGGTTGTATTGGCTTTGTTACTGATAGTTCCACACGTCGTTGTAGCACAAGACGACGATGATGATGAACCTGATTCTAGAGAATATGGAGCTATTATAGATGAGTTAGAGGTTAAACTTGAGGCAGAAGGCTTAAACGAACGAAATGAAACTGTAGATAAGTTCGCTATCGAAGTGGAGGCCCTGGTAAGCTTTTCAAAAGTTTTACACAAGAAGATAAATATTCTTACTCTTAACCGTTTAGAACGAAGGTAAAATGGGTATGGCTTCTATAGACTTATCGTATGAGACAATACGTAATGATACAAGCAAAGAAATAGGCTTTGACATTCATATTGTAAAGCACGTGAACAGCTCTTTCTTTTTTTCAACGTTTTTTTGTTAAGTGTCACGTGCTAATAGGTTTCTGTAGAATTGTTGAGTT
The DNA here is from genome assembly GCA_038496445.1 of Trichosphaerium sp. ATCC 40318. Taxonomy (NCBI): domain Eukaryota; phylum Discosea; class Flabellinia; family Trichosidae; genus Trichosphaerium; species Trichosphaerium sp. ATCC 40318. The sequence continues at coordinate 128,445 of JALMLS010000489.1, read as the reverse complement.
TGAAATTGATAACAAGACAAAAGGACATTATACTAACGAAAGTGTCATTGTGCAAGAGTATTTCACTACTGTGCGTTTTGTGATATATCAGGCGAACTGTTTATTAACAGTTATCTATAGGGCGAAAATATTGCTTCTTGGCCAAAGACTGGATGGATACCAATTAGCAAGAACGATTCCGGGGTTATTGTATGTGCGAGTTTCTGAAATTTTTGGGTTTTCGCGCTTTTTTGCCGATTTTATCGGCAAGAATGCCTCACTTGTACTTTTATTTCTTCTTCTTTTATTTATTATCTCTCTGTAATCATTCTTACGCATTATTAGGTTAATGGCTTTGTTATAACAACAACTGATGGTATATGATTAAACTGTATTTTATTTTTTTCTTACTGTGTCTTTCAGATGTTGTAACTATTCGTGGATGGTACAGCGGTGATTCACGATTTGAATATGGGTTTAACAGTATCCTTAACAGCCTTTTCCCCTCGATATCACGTGATTACTGATTTTTTCGTTAACAAATACAAAGCTGTTAAAATCGACATTGAAATACATAACTTTCCGTTCCTTAAAGAGACTGGCACGCGATTGGGCATGCTTGCAAATGTTGAAACAGAAATTGAAGTTGAATCCGAGAAGGATGATGATAACGATGATGACGACAATAATGATAATGACGATGACGATGCATCAAGCTTGAATATAAAGCCTCCTTCTACCACTGGTGCCTTTGGAAAATTCGCTTGGGCGGATGAAGCTGAAGGAAACGCGAATAAGACATATAAAGTTGTCGCCAAAGCCATTCGAGTACCTCCTGAAGACGGTGAGTAAAGCCTTAACACTTTTTACAAGTTATTGATGATAAACGTAGATGATGATAATGAGGCTGAGTTCCAGTTGTACTTTACGTTTATGACTCCTAGAGATGAACCTATAATATGGGATCCTCAAGTTGGCAAGTCTTTTTCTTTTTCAAAAGCTGTTTTGGCAATGTGCTCACTGTGAATTTAGGCGTAGTTTATGCACCACAACCAACGTCCAGAAGGCTTGAAACGGTAATAATGTTTTACAACTTAGTTTTATCACGTGAACATCACGTGATTTTTGCAGACAAAGTATTTTACTCGCTTTTTTGTTAAACTACACGATTGTCGTATGTACTGAACCGTAGTTACTAAAATACTACTCTAGATAATTGTTCTTGGCGTATTATTTGCCACTGCATTTATAATTGCTATCATTTGGCTTGCTTACTACGTTGTAAAGAAAAAATCAAAGCATTACGAGGTTGTAGCGAACATTGAGGAAACCAGATAAAATATGACAATAAATACGTACTGTGGTACCAAACCTAGTACTAGGAGTTATTTTAATAAAACGTTGTGACAAATATATCGCTATCTTTGTTGTTACTTGAACAGTATTCCACAATGTGTTTTTTTTCTTCTTCCTTTCCACAACTTAACCATAACATCATTAAGTTAACTGTCAACACGAGAACTGGCACTTTTAGTAGAAATAATGATGGAAGGTCCCTTTTCTTGTCTCCCGGCCAAAGTGATACATATAGCCGTGTCTTACATGGATCTTATAAGTATATTAAGTTTGAATAACACTTCCCACTATTTCCACAAGATATGGTAAGTACTATAGTAGTAAGAGCGAATGCTCTTTCAAATAATAATGTTCTTCTCAACTTTCTTTTTTTCTGTTTTTTCTATTTTTTCTTTTTCTCCTCTGAAAAAAAGACTAGTACTTCTCGAGATCTCTGGTTTGTCCTTGCAGGGCTACAAGAGAGTGATGGCATTAGAACAAGGAAGTTTATGAACGGTTTATTGTCGTTAAAGCAGAAAGGTTGGTGGTTACCTAGAAAGTATGAGCGTGCAATACAACGATGCCGTAATATACAAGAGAAATCATCTAAAAAGAAACTCAGTAAAAAGAGTAAGAGGAAGAGCGTATTCAAGCCTTTTAAAAAAAAAACGCGCAACACAAAACATTTAAAAAAAATGGATCCTTCTTCACGTAGTCATATACCGATGCCACCAGAGTTTAATGAAACTAATCTAATAAAGATGGTCTTTGTCGGAGATGATTCTGTAGGCACGTGCCATGTGAATTGGTCCAACGCGGGAACCAAAAACTAAACGTTTTTTTTAGGGAAGACTAATCTTACACTTCGATGGAACTCCAAGCGATATGAACCTTCTTATATCCCTACAACCGAGTAAGTACAAGACAATAAATTATTTTCTAAACTCAACTTGAACAGAGATTCTCACAGAAAGACTTTGTTGAATGGAGGAGTTGTTGACGTTTTTGACATTAGCCAAACAAGTAAGAAATAGACTTCTCTCATGTGTTTGTTTATTGACGTTACCGAATTAGCGCTCTTAAACAATAAATCAGGAGCGTACTATTGTAACCTTACAAATGTAAGCACAAGCGTAACAATATTAAATAGTGAACTAACGTGGGACTTATTTTAAGGTATACATGTGCTGCTTTTCGCTACAAGAAGAGAAAACAATAGAAACTTTGACGAAAGATACATTGCCAATTATTGATACTATAGGTTCTAAGGTACGTTCTACTAATACTTTTTTTTAAAATTCCAGCTGTTAGTATTAATTAACTCCGTAGATTCAAGTTCTTGTCGGGTATGTCAACATCAGTAGTGTCCTTGTGTACAGTTGATACAATTTTGTTTAACACACGTGATTGTAGGTGTAAAAAAGATGAGCGTAATTACCGAGAAGTTGATGCTTTGAAGCTTGCAATGCAAAGAGATATACCATATATTTCGACTAGGTAACTTTTTTAGTTTTGTCCTAGCGGTGTTTTTCTGTTTTAACTGTCTACTAAAGCGCTAAGCATAACGTAAATGTCGATGCTGCTTTTCGCCTTGGTTTCTGGAGTTACTTTCTAAGCAATGACATTGGGACACTAGACAAAATAATGCATCAACGTGGTGGTACTTTACGTATAAAGAAAAGAAAGTATAAAAAATAAAGAACAACGATACGAGAAATCCAACACGACATGACTTCAAATTGTACAAATAAATGAAAATAAATATTGAGGGTAAAGATCTTAGCTAACTACATCAAGGAAGTAAATCTAAGGGTAAAAGAATGGACTGTTTTTTATTAATCTGATGAAGACATCGCCTATGCCTGGCGTTACTGACGATACCATTGACTTTGGCGTGGTGACATCTGAGATTGTCATTGGCGATCTTGTCTTTTCTGACGTGAACACGAACTTATCATCGTTTACACTTTAAAATGAAGATAGCAATGACAGAGAACTTGAAAAAACGAAACATGTTAGAAGATCAAATAAGACTATCGTACGTACAAATACTGCAACTGCAAAAATGATTCCGACAATCAGAAAAGCGTTTGTACCACCACCTGTGCAAGTATTGACAACAAATACTTGCAATCTAAACGAAAAATAGTACAACATGAATATGAAAATTGCCTCGTACTTTCTTCCATCATGTTCTTGAGATGCAGATGTACATCCTGTCATTCCCGCTATGGATACTGTTCCATGTACACACGTGCTTTCAATGATAGAAATGCATTTTCGATGCAGTTGTATTGTAGAAACATCAACTATGTACTCACCAAGATAAGTACATCTCAAAACTATTGTCACGTGATAAGAGTAGGTCTTTATAAACTAGTTAACGGTACCTTTTATTTGTATATTATCACTGTGCTTCAGCACAATTTTAACAGTTCCATTGTTGATAAAGTCTCCGCCAACCGTAAACCGTCCTGAATTGACACTTGGTGTAAAAGTGATTATGCCAGTATTCACAAAGTCTCTTCCAATAACAACATTCTTGGTGCTATCATTCAACGCAAAGGTGACATTGCCGTTGTTGATGAAATCTCCTTCAATCACAACACCATTCTCAATGGTAAGATGATTGTTCTCATCTACTTTGGCTAAACCGCCAACGTTACAATTTTCTTGTATTTCGCACAACGCATTGTTACAAACAACACATGCACTTGCGTTCGCTGCGACAGTCGGTGCTGCATTGGTTGGTGGACTAGCTGAGGGATACACATCATGCTCGGGTGGCCATATACAACCTTTTTTAGCGTATTAGTACGCGTGGACCTTAGTTACTTACCGTCAAACTGTGGAGGTGGTACTCTAGTCGATATTGTTGTGTTGCATGGGTGACTGTAAAAATAATTCTCAAATTCGAATGATACTATCACGTGTTTTACTATTATTGTGCGTGTTTTGTACTAATACGTGCCATCACAACAATCTGTAGTGCAACGATTTGTTTCATTTACTTGACATCCTTCAGAATACGGGTGAAAATCTGCGAAACATGAAGTTTTTTAGTAGTATTCTTGGATGACCAAAAAGTTTTGCTTACCACCTATGAACAGGTTTGAAACACTCCCCGAACTTAATGGTGTGCAACTTATTGATTGTCTGCTTTCTTCATTTTCTACATGTTACGTTATGCATTGGTAAGCAGAAATCAGGAACGAGAATCTGCTTTTGTCTCTTCACAATTGTATAGCATGGTTACCCTTAATGTAGATATTCCTAACAACATATAAATAACCTTTAGGCTATGAACTGACAATAAGCAACATACTGAAGTTCGAAAGCTGTGTTTTGATTATTATCCATACCTGCAGACTGTTAACAACAATAAAAAATAAGATACATTACCAATTGTGATGACAGACCTATTTAAATAGAATTAATTAAATATTGTCCATTTAAAACAAATAACTTACCCTGCACATATATTGCTCTTGAATACAGATGACTGAATGATAGTGTCGTCCGCTAGAGATACAATGATACATGCTTGGTTTTTCGAGATTAGCATACAAGTTTATGAAACTTAACACTTTTTATACCTTGTATGTCCACCATATTGTTTTCAATGAAAGCGCTATTGTAAATTAACATATAATTAATTTCGTTTGAGTGAATAATGCCACCATAAGGCGCTAGACCTAAACAACAAGTTTGTTTTCAATTTTCCTTAACGTCAATACCAGTAACATGTGCCGTACATGCGTGAAGTGGGCTTAGGAAGGAGTTCTTCGTAAAAAATGAGCCGTTAATAGATAGCTACGAAAAATAAAGTGTTAGCAAATTGCGAAATACAACACAAAGTACGTAGACATCTGTTCCTTGTGTGTTTACCAAACCTCTAAAAATACAGCTTGTATTTTCTTTGATGCGAATTGTATTACCAGAAAAAGTGCAATTGTCAATGCTCATTGATCCGTTTGTCATGGAAAGCAACGCTCCTTCTGGTACTCCAATGGAAATATTGTTATCAACTTGATGAGTTTGTGACATCACAAAACTTATTATTGTTGTTAGAAACAGGACTACATGTGTGACGTACTTAGAATTCACTAGTTTAAGCAATGGCGCGTCAGTTGAAAGTAAATAAAACATACTTGACCTTCAAGAGCACATTAGAATAAAGGTCAAATATGGGAAAAAAAAACACAAAAAAAGATACGCACTCCAGTTTGAAAACAGGTACATCCTCTATTGACAGTGGACACCCTAGCGATGTTCCAAACGAATAGAATACCGAATCTATCGCCAGAACGTAAAAAGTTGGAAATAGTCGACTATATTCGGATTCGGTTTTCAGAGAAGAGCGACTGTGAAACTGAAAGTTGTTGGCTTTTTTTTTAATCACCAAGTGCTTTTTGTTCATCCAAACTACTCTCATATGTTTTAAAATGCATATTTCTATACATAGAGTGGTTGAAAGCCATATATTGAGTGAGTTTAAGATATCTACATTTTAGCGGTAAAACTAAGTCACGGTAAGCCTAACCGACACTTTTGTTGCGTGAAATTGTGCCAGTGGTGACGTTTTTTTGACAATTCGAGCCAATCTTGAGCCCGCCACGTGATCTATTTTTTTGCTGTCTCAAAACCACTTTTTAGTACTTTCCACGCATAGAAATAGCCATCGCTTGAGGTAAAACAAATTTTAACACAATTTTGTAGTTTTATCTATTCACTTGCTCTATTAAAAAAAGTCTCAGACATGTTCGGATGTAAAAAAATGGGTTCAGGACAGGAATAAGGATGTAATTTGTGCCGTTTTATCTCACCACAAAAAAAGCGAGAAGAATATATTCGAATAAACCAAGAAAATTTGGTTCAAATACGAATTTTGCAATCTATCCGTTTGGAACATCGCTAGGACACCCAAATTTTAAGCCGTCTATCGTCAAAGAGTGTTTTTGGCCGTTGATAAAAATACGTTCTCCATTACACATCACGTGTGGAAGAGATACAGAAGGTAAAAAGTCGTTCACTATGTCTATAAATAAAAATTAAAAAATGAGTTGGGTAAACGTTGGTCTGTGTTCCAAAAAAAACCCCAAGACTCAATCTTGTTTGTACACGCACGTGTTGCTAACTTCTTGTCCGAAATGAGTGTTACATTGTTTAAAAATACGTATTTCATACACGTAATTTGGATATCAGTCTCATTAAGCGCTAAATAACAGCTCAAGTCATTTCCACATTGATGGTTTGGAGACGTCACTACTTTTCGTAACAGAAATGTCAGATACGTTTTTATTTCACAATGGTACCTAGTGCTCTTATTGTATATATGCACAGACAAATATAAAGAAAGTATAGAGGTATTGTAGACATCAAAAGAAAGAAAATGGAGTGATGAGACAGCTTAAAAACAAAATATAAAAAAGTCACGTGGCGGTCCTGTTTCGGGTTTTTAGAATCGGGTAAAATGAATACTACATTTATCCGAAAACCACCTTTGGCTTTGTTTACAAACTAGTATCACTGTAGTTTGGTTTCAACACTCGGGGATAATGGATATTTTTGGATAAGCTGCTGAACTTGCTCCTCACCAAAATTACAAGGGCTTGCTTGTACAACAATAAACTTGGAAAGGTCATTTGATGGTTTTGTTATTTAGCAATAGGCGTTGTGGAACTAATATGTTTGATAGCAATAACACTCCATTAAAGCCGGAAAATCCATATTGCAAAAACGATAACTTTTAAGAACTCAAGCTTGTTATCAATGCCAGTAAAACATCGTGCGTATAATGGAATTTTAATAGGTCTGATGGAAAGAAGAAGGAGCAATGACGATACGCTATGAAACCTTCATGACCATTTTTGGCGTCCGATTGCACTGAACTCACTTCATCGTTAGTTCATTAATCTGCTGCACCAGTAAGATTACGGCCACTAAGCACTCACTCTAAGGGTTCTGAACATCCTATTCACCGAAAAGTCCAGAGAAGTCTAGGGTATTGTCATTATCATAATTCGGATACTAGCACAAGAAAAGTGGCATGAGCATCGCAACTGCGACCACTAAACGGTCAACAAACGATAGTTTGTCATACGCATCATTTGAAGAAGATAGTAGCGACGAAGCTGATGGTTGCGTTGGTTTTATACAACAAAGCAGCTGGTACATATTAATAACGTGTTTGACAACTACGGAACTAAATTGGGCCCAAGGAACGATGTAATCAGAAAAGGGGTTTATCTAATGCCACATCGCTTGCATTTATTCGTAGAAGACTCACTACGCACCGTTTTTGGGCAGATAGGCCAATTTGTACAGTTTCACCCTTTTTGGTCGTTTTGAATGGCGGTAACTAAATCATTATTTTAGTGCGGTTTATATCCATGGTTTGTAGTGTTTATTGCATTGACGTTCGGGATTTCCTTGAGTTGTGGTTTTTTACGTTTCCATCAGAGCTCTCAAAACGAATGGGTCCCTAAAAGTACAAGAAAACAAAAAACAACTTCCATTTCCCTATTGTCGTGCTCTTCTCTTTTTGGCAAAAAATTGTTCAGAAGAATGATATCTAATGCTTGTTTAGACTCAAGAGCTAAAGTAGCAGCAAGTATAGTGTCAAATGACTTTGGATTACACGTTAGAACATCAATCATGGCGATGACGCCTAAAAAAGGGTATAACCCGTTAGATCTTGTCAAAATTTTTTTTTGTTTCAAAAACCCTTTGGGTTGTACCCAAAACCCGACCTTCCGTTTTTGAAAACATCGACTCTATATTCTACTTCATGTTTTGAGTATTTCTCTGATATCTGTTTGCTTAGAAATAATGCTATAACAAAGGAAATATTAAGGGAAATGCATGGTATTATGACTAGAGTGTCTTCTATACAGGTCGCATCAAATTCGTCTTATGATGATATTTGTGCACGACCTGTTCCGTTTTTGGGTTGCTTAGCTGCCTCTGTATTAAGAGCTTGGGATTATAATATGACAAAGGTTGAGCTTGATGACGTACGGTTAAATTATAAGGCCTGTTTCTTGTATTTTTGAAAATATCTTTTTTGCTTTCGAAAAAAAGGCCCGTAGAGTGTTTACACCTTATAGGACCTCTATGCAACGCTAAATTTGCATTTGGATGATACATTAGGTAATTTAGTAGCGCCTCTTTCTAGTCTACTCGGTGGAGTTGAGTACGGTAGTGATAATACCACTGTTGTTAATGGTACGTTTTTTTTTCTTGTTACAAAATGAAAAAAAAGTATTTCTAACGTGGTATAACAGTTGCTGCGCACTTATCTATATGGGCACTTGACGGAAATCACTATAATCAAGCCATAGAGTTTGAAGCGAAATTTTTGGATATTGTCGCTGCTGAGGAAGGTTCAACAAAACATGTACATCTTGCATACATGTCAAATGTACGTTGTTTTCTAGAAATCATTTTTTAACAAGTACTTATTACTGTTTTATCAGTTATCTCTTGGACTTGAAATAGATCGTGCCACAAAAGAAGATTCTGCTTTGTTCATAAGTATGCTGTCAACTTCTTTTTGGCCACTGTTGTGGTGCATCTTTAATATTCCTCCATTTTTTTTTAATCTTTTCTTTTCTTAGTAAGTTTCTCTGCTATGTTGATATACGTCATGGTATCTCTTGGCGGTTTTGATCCAAGAACATCAAGAGCAATGCTTGCTGTTGGTGGTATATTTCATATCATACTTGCAATGATAATGGGGCACGTTCAATATGTTTTGTTCTTTCGAACGTTTTTTCTCCCTTGCTAACTTTTTGTCAACAGTTTTGCAGCTGGCTTTATGTTTGGTGTTCCATTCAACACTACTGTAGTTGGTCTACCTTTTCTCATACTGGGTATCGGTGTAGATGATTGTTTTATTATAGTACAGGCTTTTGAAAGAACATCTAAGGCAAAGCCAATACCAAGCCGTATGAAAGAAGCAATGCAAGAAGGTAAGAATTAAAGCGTTCTTTTTTAGGGTGACCAGGTATTTTCTTAAATTTTTGAGGATGAAAAACTTTTCGGTTGCAACTAGTGCAAAGTTTTTTGATTCTGGTTTTTTCTTTCTAATTTTTTAATCTTTAGTTGGCGGTTCTGTTGCTATGACATCGTTCACTGATATTGCAGCGTTCACAGTTGGTTATTATGGACCATTACCTGCTATAAGCTCTTTGTGCATGTTCGCTATTTTGAGCATCACCTTCGATTTCTGTTTACAGGTAAATTACAATTGCATTACTTTGAAGCGCAACGCTGAGCGTTTTAGTTTGATGTTTTCTTTCTGACGTTTTCTATTTGTTAGGTTACTTTCTTTGTTGCTTTACTTGCTATTGATGAAAGAAGAAGGTCTGCTGGTAGACTAGATTGCTTGCTTTGTTGTTTTACTACAAAGAAAGGTAAAAAAGGATATGTTAAGAGAGTACCTTCTTCAGATTGCTCCAGTGATAAGACGTTACTTGTTGATACTGAGTCACAATCACCGTTTCCAATGCCATCACACATGGACACTTTTAGTATAAATGATTCAGACAAAAAGAACAAGACTTGCTGGCAATATATCAAGGGCATAGTATCGAATGATAACTTAATGCCAGCCTTTTTTGAACGTATTTATGGACCTACACTCTTACATCCTGTATCAATAGTTATTGTTGTACGTCACGTGATTTTATATTTTATAAATACTCTTTTGAATAACCTTATGATAGTTGCTTATAGCTGTTGGTATTGTTACCGCTGGAGGTTACGGAGCAACACAAGTTCGTGCTGGGTTGTCAACACATGAAGTATTACCTGATGATTCCTATTTACTTCATTTCTTTGATCTTCAACAAGAATTCTTCCAAGTACGTTGAACCAAAAGAGTGATTAGTACTAATGGCAAAAACCGATAGGAGTACAGTTACAACTTTGCTGTATATGTTTCTCCGGATGATTTTGCGGATCCTGTAGTTCAGACGAACCTTGATAACTTGATAAGAGATATAAGAGATTCTCCTAATGTTGAAAAACCAATGCCTGTATCATGGCACGGACTTGAACTTTTTAACTCTTTGTACTCACTTTTTGAATCTATAGGTGGGAAGAGTTTAGACTTTGGAATAAAACAGCAAGAGATGGTCCATTACAGAATGCAACAGCAGAAGAAATTATTGAAAGCGCTTCAATATCAAATGGTAGTGATATTCTCACAGCAATTCAAAGAGAATTAACATTATTCGGTCAACAAGCTGGCTTACAAGATTCTGAGGGTAACTTATTTTTTCAGATGTTTTTTGATGTAGTTTGGGTTTTTTCTTATTATTCTTTTTAGAGAGTGATTTCTATACTTTGTTTTATGCTTGGTATTTCCAACCAGGAAATGTTGCTAAGTATGCAGCTGATATAAACTTGAAGTACGGTAGAATCAAAATAGCAAGGTTCCATGCTACGCACTATTTTACTGGAGAAACAACTGATATTCAAAGAGCTGCTGCGATGGTGGTGCGTAATATACAATTTGGTTTTTTTTTTTCTGACTGTTTGGTCTTTCTAGTGGATGCAAGACAAATGTTCACAGTATGGAGCGTTGAAAGCTTTCCCTTATACATTTTTATACCTTGACTGGAGTCAATACGTTAACTTGCTTGTATCCAATGCTATGCAGCTTGGTATTGTATCACGTGCGTAATTATATCATTCAGGGGTTTTTCCTACTTTTTTATTATCAATTTCGCTTGGCCTGTTTGTGCTTGCTTTTTTTTTGTTTATGTCAGCACACACCTGAGTACACTAATTTATTATTTTAGTGTGTGTCTTGATTGTAGTATATTGCTTCTTGGGTGACTTCTCCTTGGCACTCTTAGTGCTTTTTAATATCATATTGATTGAAGTTGATATTTTTTCAGTCATGTGGTTTTGGGAAATTCGTGTTAATCAAGTCAGTCTTATACTATTACTGATAAGTATGGGTTTAGCTGTAGACAGCTGTGCTCATGTTTGTCACTCATACGTAGGACAAGACAAGGTACAAGCCTTTTGCTGAAAGCGACTTGTAACTTTTTATTTTACTTACTCCTTCTAAATAGCGTTTGACTGTAAAGTCAAGAATATCTATAGCTCTCGGTAAAATGGGAGTATCCGTTTTGTCAGGATCTTTTACTAGTTTCATCGGGATTATTGCCCTTGCTACAGCAGATCATAATATTCTTGTTATGTTCTTCAAATTCTTCTTTAGCATGTTTGTTTTATCAATGTTACATGGATTAGCCGTATTGCCTGTTATGATATATCTCAAAGAAAAGGTATCTGGTCTATGTAAAAAGAAGTAGCATCGCTACAATTGCTATCAGTTATCTCTTTAAAAAGAGTTTTGTAACGTAGTAAGTACAATAGCGAATGTTTCAATTTTATTCATAAATAAATACAACTGTACAATAATTTGTTTTTGTTCGATCAAATATTATTCAATAAGGTACAAGTGTATACCAGTGGTAAGAATTCTAAACTTTAAAAAGCAGGCACTTTAATATCAACTTAATTAGAAGCGAACACGTCTTGTTATACTTGAGCATTATTACGCCACCTCTTGTGCTCTACAACCTTACCATTGACATAAGAGCATCGCTCCTCCAATTGGCCTTTGATCGTAATCTCCTTCAAGTTCACGGTTAACTTTTTTTTTTGTGACTGTTTTTTAAGGCGCAAGCCTACCTGGTAGGCATCAAATCATTTTACTTTGTGTTATTTGTGCACATCGGAACAAGAAGGTTCACGCAGATTGTAAGTCTGATTTATTTTATTGATTGACTTGTAGTATTTATCATGATCAACTGGTTGAAGCGTATTTTAGTTCCTTTGAACTACCGTAACAACATTTAGACCTGACGATCAATTTACTTCACATGACCTGCACGTAGTTAATTTCTGCCTTCATCAGAGCATTACACGACGAATTAATGATTAATTAATAAGGTTTTTTGTGTTATCAGCGCACCGTGATGAAACGAGAACAGAGAATTCACAAAATCAGATATATAAAGTTGCTTTAGGCTCATACAAGCAATGAAGCTCTGTATATTGTTTTTGATCGCTGCCTCTTCTTTTCTCTTTGCTCAAGATGTGTTTGAGGGCGCTGACGCTCCAGAGTTCTTCATGGAGAATGTGGATACGATTAAACAAAAGCTAGATGCTTATGCTTCATCATTTGATACTTCTTGTATTTCACTTGGCTTGTACAAAGAAATGTACGTTTAGTTCCTTCCCTTAGCTCTATCTAACGTCTCAAGGGCATCAATGACGCACAAACAGGCGTCGGAAGCAATGGAAGTTGAAGTTTGTGGCTCCGATATCAATGGTATTTCAAACGCCGCAGATAGTGTAGATGGCTGTGAAGTACGCTTATTGGTAACATGCGATTGTGTTTTAACTCATATTGAAGGTTATGTACAAACACCATCCACAAGACGACTGTGTTGTTGTTCGTATGCCCGCTAGCATGGACGACATGAATACGCTCTGCTCTATGTCCATGGTAGATAGCATACAGCCAAGATCGGTACGCAACAGCATAAATATTTTCGTAATCACGTGGGTTTGCACTACACGTGGCAAACTTCTTTTCAAATCAAGAATTACTCTTATTACCCACCACGTGTTATTCGAGAAAATATTCAGAGAAATTAGCTAAAAAAGTACACTAATGTTTTCCTGCTATCTCGCGTTAGCTGAATACTTTTAACTTTCGAGTAGCATAGAACTACTTTGCGGGATACTGTTTCGGAGGGTGATGCGGCTCACAGAGCAAATCTTGCAAGAGTTTTTGGAGAAGGATCAACGGGGAAAGGTGTTAAGATAGGTATTCTTTCAGATTGTGTTATTCTCGATGTACGTATCTTGGCGTAGTTGTACAATGTTCGGCGTTTTATGTGACGTATTTATTCTTTATTTTAGGTTTTAGACAACCTTACTTCCTCGGGCGACTTAAATTCCATCACAATCATTACAGATCCACTCACAAATCAAACACAGAATATTTTCCCGTGTAGTAGTGAAGGATCAGCAATGGCTGAAATTATTTTTGATTTGGCTCCCGATGCAGAGTGTACAAAAACTTTCATGTTCGCTGAAATGTCGTTTTTCTCATGCTCTTTTTTAGTGTTCTTCGCTTCTGCTTTTATTTCTCTGTTCCAATTTTCAAGGAATATCGAATTACTTCGTTTCGAATATGGCTGTGATATTATTGTTGATGATGTTATATACTTTTCAGAAGCACCTTTCCAAGTGAGTCTAAAAATATGACTGAAATAATGTTGTTTTTTTTTGGTCGAATGCACATTTTTACTCATGCTGAATAGGATGATATTGTTGCACAATCAGCTGATAAAGTCACTGAAGATGGTGCTTTGTTTTTTTCAGCAGGCGGAAATTTTCGAAGTACAAACTTAACCTCTAAATCATTACTTAACTATTCACATTAATTTAGCCAACACGTACGCTGTTGATTTCAACACTACAACGTCATCAGGGCCTGCATTTCATTTTTTTGAAATATTTGGAGGAACTGAATTGGTTCGAGTTTCTACTAGTCCTGATAGTACTAGTAACTTGAATGTTTTTCTGTATTGGTCGGATTCTTATGTAAGTTTTTTCTTTTTTTTTTTTTTTTTTACATATGTACTTGCAAATGCCTTCATAAGTATTTTTCTGTCAAAAGTTTATCTACCGTAGAAAATTCAGGCAATTGGTTACATTTACTTGTACTTCATAACCAATTTATCTTAATATAACGAAGTACAGAGTAAATGTATCACTCATTGATTTCATTCTTATTTCTTTGGCTCATTTTTTAATTGTAGCAAATGCCTACGGAACAATATTTCATCATAGTGTTTAACGATACTACTGGCGAGTTCATTCCCGAACTTTCCAGTTCTCAGTCTACCAGAGGTGGTGAACCAATCCCACTTGCATTTATATCACTGCCACCAGGAATTGCAATCAGATTCGGTTTTCTCAACTTTGAGTACAATGAAACTATATCTCAAAGAAGAATACGAATGTTGGCTCCACGTGCTAGAATTCCTGTTCGACCATCAAATACGTTTGGACATTCTGCTGCTCGGTCTTCATTCTCAGTGGCCGCAGCATTTGCAGGGACTGGTGACCCAATACAACCGTTCAATACTTCGACAATCACTGGTACTGTTTCTTTTTACTTATTGTTATTCTTGCTGGTGTTAACTCATTGTTCTAGAATCCTTCTCTTCTCTGGGACCAGTGAATATTTTCTTTGATAAGGATGGTAATATTCTGGAAGAAGGCGTTTACACTGCTGCTCAAGGTGGAGAAGTGAGAATGAAACCAGACTTCACAGCTGCTGATGGTGTTTCTACATCAACACCAGGCTTCAATCCATTCTTTGGAACCTCTGCAGCTGCTCCTCACCTTGCTGCAATTGCTGGACTTATCCTCGAAAAGTCAAGAATAAACGAAAGAGTACGTCATGTCAAATTGCCACCAGTAAAACACGTGCTGATATTAACGTATTTAGTCATACATGAACACTGTCTTCAAACTCGCTTCAATTGACATCCATACACCTGGTTCTGATATTCTGTCTGGATATGGTGTTGTTGATGCTCTTACATCTGTTCAAATTGCTCATGGTGCTCGCCCTCATCGTGTATTTCCTCGATATCCTCAAAGCCATACTCTCGGATTCAAGAATCATCCAAACTACGATTGTCCTCATCATCTGTCGGATGTTGATGTATTCTCAACAGATTGTACCATGGATGATGCTGCATCTTTTGTACAAGAAGCAGATGATGATTTGGCACTTTATGCGTCAAAGTTCAGCTACAACTATCACAAGTATCCGTTGTCAATCATCTTTGATATTCCAATTGAAGGTTCCTACTTGTTGAGTGGTGGTCACACGATACAACATATTTATAACCACACGGTCGTTGTCAGCATTAGGTACCGCCATTTAATAAAACACATGACTAACCACAATATTAGATACAAAGTGGAGGCTGAATTCCATGTATCAAAACGAATCAAGTTTGCAGCACTCGTTCCAGAACACAGTTATCATAGACACAAGAAAGTACGTCAGTTTCTTGATAACTACATTGTTTGTTTACATTTAATTAGATCGATCTTGGATACATTGATACAGAGCCAGGATACAGTGAAACATATGCAGAAGGTCAAGTGTTTTCATCTCAGACAATTGGATCTGTTCTAAATCGTGATCATGTGCATCTCGAAGTGAGTATACATGAAGGATTACACAAACAACTCACGATTGATTCATTGTCCATTCACGTGATTTGTCCTTAAAAATACTGGTGTTCCTGCTTTATTCAATAAAAACCGTTCTGTTTTACAAACGCTGTTTAAGTTTACTCGTCACTAAGCAACCTTTTTCGTACATTGACACAACCAATGTATGTAATCATTGACAGGCTACAAATGCCTTCGTCAAATCGAACCAGTTCCAAGGCACAATGGAACTAATAAGATTGCAGGAATTATGCACTGTTTTTTTTATTTAGCAAAAACAATTTCGTTCTGAGTACCCCTTTATAAGTGTTTAATGACAACCTATTGGTTGTTTATCAATACAACTAGTAAATTTAATATTGTACCTTTCCAAAAGGACGACTTTCCATTGCATGTTTCCAAGCAGCAATGCTGTCATCGAACGAAAACTCTTTTTCAATTTTCTAAAAACTAGTTAGTATTGCTGACTCATCACTCATCTTAGTTATATTGCTGTACCACCACAATATCTCCGATTTCAAAATAAGGATTAAGAGCGTCAAGTATGCTTCCATCAGAAGCCAAACTAAAGAATTTTACGCCTTCAATCTGTTCAAAGAATGATGCTGTTATTACTCTTGTTTTACCATCTTTTTTAACCTTAAACTCGTTAAGTCTTTGTTCAAATTCTTGACATTCAATAATTAAATATTTCACGTACTACTTTAGTAGCTTTTGGTGCTTCTCCAGTGAGGTCAAAGACAAGATCCAAATCAGAAAGTGTCTCTTCAAACTTAACCTTTTTGTAGTTTATTAGTTCATCTGCTCCAAACGCGGTCAGTTTTTCGAGCTTTGGTGAGCTTCCAGTGGTGTAAATAGTTCCTGATTTAAAGATTTTCTTTGCTATTTGTATTGCAAAAGTACCAACACCACCCGCACCAGCAGTGATGAGAACTTTACCTCCTTGCCTAAAACACAAAGTAAGTAAACAAGGTTTTCAAATGCTTATTATTTTACTTGAGTTCACCCAGTTTGAACGCATAATATGCTGTTTCAGCAGCGACTGGAACTCCCGCTGCTTCTGTGAAGCTAAGTTTAGAAGGTTTCTTAGCAAGCAAGCATGCTTTGCAGACCTAAAAGTGTGGTGAACAAAAAACATCACCACGTGAGTTGAGCGCTTCTTATTCCTGCTGGCAAATACGTACGACATATTCTGCAATAGCTCCATATTCTAAAAGAAATTAAATAAGTAAGAATTTTGTTGCAGGAGTCAGATATTTATATTCTTGTCCGTATCATCAACTATCAAAAAAACTTGCACGTTATATCAATACGCACTCAAGATACTCACAATATTTTACCTACATACGCATGTAAACTGCTAGCACTTCCAACGCCACTAGTACTCGGGGTATTGACAAAGATGAGAAGGCTAAAATTACAGAAAACTACTCAATAGGTAGCGATGTAGCGATGGAAAGCGCCACCACAAATATGTAAATAAAAAGTATTGGACCAAAAATCACGTGCGTTTAACAAATAAAACGCTCCGCAACAATTTCTCCGACAAACTCACCAATGGTATGATCACATTTTTGAGGGTGGTTTGTTAGTTATGTCAAAAAGTGTCAAAACCGTTTGGATTGTCTAGATCTGACAAAAACTCGCAATTTCGTGCAAAAAAGCTTCAACTTGAATGATACGGATACGCATACTAAGAAGCTATACAACTCCAAAGCTACTTTATACGCAAAAAGGCGGAGAAATAAAGTACTTACGTTTTGGTGTTAAACCGTTTGATTGAACGTCACCATAGACAGCGTCTCCAACCTTGAAACGTTTGACATCCTCGCCTACTTGCTCAACAACACCAGCAACGTCGTACCTACAGAAGATAAGCGGAAAAATTTGCGGTAACTTCACAAGCTGTTTTGCCACTGAGGCATCTTTTAAAATGTGTTTACAGCGAGCTACTTGCTGCCGCTAGTGTACCCAGGCACTATCGGGTATCCCTCTTCTTTTATTGGGAGATGTCCTTCAGACCTCTTGTAATCGACTGGATTTATTGCTGACGCGTATACCTTTATGAGTACGTCGTCTTTTGCCTGTATTGATGGTTTGGGTACTTGTCCGATTGACAAGTTGCTTATATCGCCGCTTTTATCGTATTTAAGTGCTTTCATCATGTTGTATGTATGCTGTTACTGTTGTCTTTGAAAGCATGAGTTGAACTGTTGTGACTTTTATGTGCCAAAAGATAAAATTGCCTGATTGTGATTATTGGTCTGCTGTGATTTTGGAACATACTCTGGAGTCACGAAGAGACATTGTATGATACGCACCAATAATACCAATTGCAACGCTTTTGTAGGTATGTTTTTATGTAACAACCAAGAAATGTAAAGTCTACAATGTTCAGATTCATCACACGTGATTTATCTTCCACAAAGTAATCGCAGAAGTGCTCATATTTTAATAAGTTCTGTTTATTTTCTTACATAGACTTATTTGCATGCGCAAGTCCTGTTTGTGTGCCACCGTATTTTTGATCGTAATCTATAGAATAACGTATTAATCTATTCGTCAGTACTTTACCAGTCAATGTTGGTAATAAATTGGCTTCGTTAGTTGTATGAACTCACAGTCTGTTTTCAAGGTGAGTCTTGCTACAGCGAGCTAACTGTAAGAATACTGCGTGACCTGATGTTTGCCCTCCATATACCCTTTGGTGCCCAAATCCACCACTTTATCGCCGCTAAGAGCCTCTTTTCAATGGACAGACTTTCCAAGCCGAAGAATCACTTTCTTGTTTTCTTCTCATTCTTAATTTCTTATCACGAAGCAAGTACTTTGACATGAGAATTACTAGGTGTTATGGAAGTACCATTACGATTAGTGTTCATAAGGGATCCATTAGTAATCACTTGAGGTATAAAATCTCCCTTATAACTGCTATGATCCCTACTATGAGGAATTGTAACATTTGGAGCACATTCTTTAATAGCGGCTATTATACCTTCAGAAGTAGATACCCAATACGGAATAGGTACCAGATATAAGCCTAAGAGTCAGAAATTAGTTATATCATTGATAAGAGAATTGAAAAATTACAAGTAAGATCACGTGAGAGCTCACTATGGCGCGTTGTTGTGGCAAAAAAAATCAAGTTATTCTAGAGGTTTTTTTCGGTCTGTTTTAATACCTGCTACTCTACAGAATTGTGCTTTCTCTCCGTCAGTAAAATCAAATTTTGCTGATGGCGCTGCATGAGGAAATACGTCAGTATAATGATGTTCACCTTTTTTACCGTTAGTTAGAACAAAACAAATTAAAGCTAACCTTGATACTCAATAACAAGATTATACTCGGGAACATAAGCATCGACAACATGAGGTAGTCCTGACGAATGGCTGGATCCAATACAATGTTCTTCAAGGATCTGAGATCCTGGAAATATCTCGGCAACTGTATCAATTACCCATCTAAACAGGATCATTAGAGAAAGAAAAAATTGAAGAACTGTGAGTACCTTTGAGTTGATTTTTTCAAGTTTTTGCCAAAGCGCTTCCAAGACCATGGGAAGTTTGGATGTAGTACGCTTAATATTTGTGGAAAGTAAGTTCCTATACCAGTACCTCCACTATCAATCAGCTGAGATACAGAAATACGATACCACAGTTCAGGTTTTTTAATGTCATGGCTTTTTGCCACATCTTCAAAAAACCCAAGCAAGTTCGTTTTATTCAACCAATACCCAGAAGGCTTCTTTGAGATGAATACCCTTGGTGCTCTGTAAGAAAGATAATCAAGAAAATAAAGAAAAAGTGGTACCTGAATTTCCAATCATGATGAGGGTATAATTCTGTTAGCGTCAAGACAAGAGAGCCCCGATGTCTAAAACAAAAAGTAAGAATAAAAAAAGTTCTTTCACTGTTGTTTAATCCTCGCTCTTACCTATTTCTGATGCCTGCTCCTCCATTCAACCTTTAAACAATGTTATTGTTAACGTTTTCTAAGGTTTTTGTGCGTACATTACATCTCTGGTCGTGTACTCCGTCCAGTCGCTGAGAACTTTAATGTTCAACTCGGATGCAATATAATCTAATTGTTTTCTCTGTTTGTCTTCATCTGTCCAATACCTTGTAGGTGCGCCACTATACAAACCATAAGAAAACCATAAGAAATACAACACCGAAAAGCGAAAAATATCACATGACTGTCACGTGACATTAAAAAGCATAAACGATTTCAAAAAACATGAGTTTACGCACGTAAACTTCCATACTTTCCAGTCGTAGTTTGGGAACAAGGCAGCGAGTGTCTGCGAAACTGAGTCGTTGTACCTTTTGTTTTTGTCAGAAAACAAAATAACTTCATGTAATAAACCAATTAAGTACCTGTTTAGCACACCACGGCCACCGCATTTCCTTACATCAACTTTTGTAACGCGATACCAGTCGTCGAGAGATTTTACCCTTAACTGACTTGCTATAGCGTTGTACTTGTTAATTTGATTCTCTACATCGTTCCAGAAGTATTGCGGCGCTATTTCTTTGACATACGTGTTTACTTGTCGAGCTGACACGCTTTTTTTGTTTACATACGCTCTGGGTACTTATTTAAAACAATTAGCTAGGTATTTGGTAGAAATACCGTTAATTACAATTACTTGTACAAAATCTCACCTTTGGATGTCAGATGTACTAGAATAGCCATATAGTATACTCACGCTATCATAAACGGAAGTACAAAAAAAATTACACGAGATATTATGGTATAGTCAACAATAGTAAAGCCGCTATGAACAGTTATGACCAAACTGCCGGACTTGTCGAGATTTTTGTGTACTACTCAAAGATACAAAAAAATATCTTGCATCAAGTACATTTAATGAGAGCGTATTACATTAACGAGGCGCACTTTTGACTGTGCAAGAGATTTGAAGCCATCAACGCGTTTAAAATGATTCAATACGCGTCCATTGCTGTCAAGGAGATCACATAATTGTTTATGTTGACCTATAGGTGTATCTTTCTTGATAGCAAGAGCGCTAGCCCTATCTATGCTCAATATACTTTTGGCTATTTTCTGCATTTCTGCCTCTTGTATTAACACAACCTTTACTTGGAGTACACCACACATGAGTAGTATTTGTTCAATCGGAAAGCCTAGCCCGTTAATTAGGAAGCAATCAAAAAAATCTCAGAGATTTTTTACAAACTTGACGAAAAATGTGCACAGACATGCCTATACGCGACTTTGATGTATAAGCAGTGAGAATAACAGCACGAACTGTCTTTTTTTCGAGTGAACGGATAACCTCGTTTATACCGACCAATAACCCACTGTTTTTCTTTTCTTTGAGGCCAGAGTACTGTTGGAGTGCACTAGAGATGATTTAGCTGAAGTTAAACGAACAGAACTTCTTTACCTTTGAAGTGCCGCCTTGATTTCCTCTACAATATCCTGGTTAAGGGTCTGTGGCCTATTTTGAATAAATAAAACAATTTCGGGGTAAAAACTAACCAGGATAATGTGAAAGGGTTGGCAACACTACACTTTGAACTTTTTACGCTTAATTTGCGTGTTTTTGACGTCTTTGCAGTCTTTTCGGTAGATATTTATAAATTCCGTCTTAATCCGTAAATAAATTCAAAATCTCATAAGTCAGACTTCGTTCACTTTTATGACAGTTCTTGACACTTCTTATAATTATATTTTTTATTCCATATCTCGTTACAACTATGAATTTCCTTCTTAGCGTCTTGAGGCTTGTAGAGTAGATAAACAAAATATAATCAAAGTCAAAATGTCACATCTCTGTCTCTCAGTTGTCAGATATTTTGTGTTCGACACAAACTCGGAAGTACCCCAGGCGGACATATAAGTCAAGTACACTTCATTGTGCACAAACACCAGGTTTTCTTCAATGAAAGCAATTTGTTGTTGGCTTGTCACATCACTACCATAAGTGAAGACAATCAAAAGCGTAATAGTACAAATCAGACGTTCTTTACACAATTAATTGTCAATAATCTCAATCGGAGGTACCGAAAAAAACTTGGAGTTTGATAGTACTGCGTGGTGATATCATCTCGAAAAAATCCATCTTTTTCTTTAAGCATAGAACGCTTTACTACGCTATACATAGTTGTTTGGTATCAATCTAGAGCCTTTTGTCATTTTATGATTGTGTTCTTATCACGTGATTGTTGTTCTAGATTAAAACAAACTACAATGACACAAGTGGCGCAACAACTCCAAAACAACTGCGATACAAACGCACAGAGATTTATTAATAGCTCATACTGTACAATGAAGAATAATACATCAAAGATAATGTGGGGTCCGTCACCACCACAACAGTATTTTGTAAAGGTAATCAATACGGTCCTTTAAAACACATGATATCTTTTCATATCAAGTCAAAACTACAAAAAAAAAAAAAGATTATTGTTCCGCTTTAATAACGCGATCTCTAGGGACCAGCTTACTACAAACACTATACAGTACCAAACAACCAAAAAACGAGTAAACTGGATGCTTTCTATGATCAGGCATGTACAGACCGTAACACTACAAGCAGTGTACACTACAGTTTAAAGGTGCGCCTTTTTTTTATAAAAAAGTAGAGAAAAAAACCTGTTTGCGTCAAATGACAACAACAACGTTTAGCCTAATGCGGTGAAATGGTTAATTACGCTAAATTATACTACCTTCCCTTTTTTTCGATCCAGAAAAAAAAATACTGCGCTGCTACACGGTGAAAGAATTCACTTTTTACAAACAACTTTTTGATCAAATCTTGTTCTTTTTTTCTTTTTTTTTTTTTGTTCTTGTTTACGCTTTAGTATTTTGTACTTATGCTTATCGTTTAGATTAAATCGAGAAAACCTAAGAATAGAACCGAAAGAAGACAAATACAGCGAAAAGAGCTTGAAAAAACCCTAAACAAAGCTAATAATGAAGTATCTATACAAGCGTCACAATTACAACACGTGGTAAATACAAGTTCACTACTATCGAAAAATATCGACTTGGAAACAAGCTGTCCTGGCGTAGTCCTTCATTTGCCTAAAACGATAGCGAAAGAACTAGCTGAACATTTCACACAAGGCGTTGTCAGCCTTATACCTAAAAGAAACACAGGCGCTGGTCAGGGACAAATAGGAACTCAATTCAAAGGGTGTAACCTACGCTTAAAACCTATCAAGTCATCTCGCATTACGGTAGTACCTTTACAGAGAAGAAGTAAAAAAAGTGGTGGAATATTCGCACATAGACCTATGCTTTGTGGACGTCGATCTACAGAAGCAGCAAATGCTTTGGTAGAACTCAAGAAAACAATGCCGCACATTCCGAAGAAGCGAAAATTTAACCACGTGGAAAACACTTCAGCTTGCCTACAACAAATCAAGAAATCAAAGAGAGATGTCCGATTACCTTCTATACAATCTATAATCAAGAGCGCTCCTTCTATGTCAAAAACAATAGTTGTTCACTGCCAAGGCAAGTGTGAGCGATTTAATGTTTCTGAAACTGCATGCGTCGAGAGCATTCTTCAACATATCTCAAGGCGTGACTCTTTCGGACTTTTTGACTATTCAAAGTACTTTCTTCGTGATAGCTTGGGTTCAATAGTCACAGGAAGTATGCGATTTATTAATGTTGAAACATCAGGAGGACTTGTGCTTACTTGCGTCTGAAACAAAAAAAGAACAAGAAAAAACTATTTATAACCAAAAATCTATTTATTGAAAAAAAAAACCAAACAAAATAAACCCACCCTTGTAT
Organism: Trichosphaerium sp. ATCC 40318; assembly: GCA_038496445.1. Lineage (NCBI taxonomy): Eukaryota > Discosea > Flabellinia > Trichosidae > Trichosphaerium > Trichosphaerium sp. ATCC 40318. Next base: position 105,066 of record JALMLS010000489.1, on the reverse strand, counting down.
CTACGTTGTGACGTTTATTTACAGTTTTTTATTATTAGTACACTATAGACAAGGATTTAGAACGCACATTTGTCGAAAAAACGAGATGAGATACCGAAAAAGCTTTGTTATAGTCACACAAAGTAAAATTTTTGTTTTACTGCAATTCGAGTTCTACACATTGGACATTTGTCTATATCCTTTGAACACTCAGAACATAAACAAATATGTCCACATGGAACAAGCACCATTTGACAAGGAGAATCAAAGCACACGACACACTCTGGAACACCGTTTTTTGCTATTTTTCTCCATCGTTTTGCTTTTTTATTCTCTTTTTGAAACTTTTTTTCTATTACTGATAGTCTCTTAATCCAGTCTGCTTCTAAAAAATAATAAGACGTTCAAAGACAATACATGAAGGTGGTGAATCCAAACGAACCAGTTGTTGCCTTGCACATAAATACACTAAATTTCACGGCATCTTTTCTGGAAAGAAACAAGAATGAAACCTCCTGTCCAGTTTTTCTTTTCCAAACGTATACAGACTTCTGTGCAAACACTGCTGGTGTAAAGCTTGATCCACGGAAATCGTTCGATCCCATGCTGTATAGGACCTAGTAAAACTTTAACACGATTCAAAAAAAGACTCTGATGCAACTAGTTCGAGATAAAAGCAAGCGTTCTGATTTTTAGCACAACCAAGACAAGTGACAGAACTTTTCACCAAGTCCAGTTATAGCTAGATGGTAGGCACTAAAACGGGCTCCTTATTTAGAAGAGGAAAAAGATATACATACTTTGTTAGTAGCTGCATCAGAACAAATAAATGAGTCGAAGAATAATGCAAATGCACTTTTGTTCCTTTTTTTATCTTGGTAACAATTTTTCGTTCTGATTTACCTACGTGCATACGAGCATATATGATGTGATCGCTAAGCATGTTGGAAATAAATGAAATAAAACAGCTTCGGGTTGTTTTTAAGTTCTCTTATTATTCAGTGAATACCCAACAAGCAACAAACATTCTTTGGATGCACGTTGTCAAAATGATACTCTACAAAGATCTGAGTGGGTATTTCTAACGACATTTTTTTGTTTTACTGAACATTGTTAACATAACGACCAAAAGGCCCACCCGAGAGGCAGAAAAAAGAATAAAGACTTTTTGGATAGTCCCTTTTTTATTATCCTACAATTGGCTTAAACAACCTTGCATATCGTTTATACTCTGTCTTGAGTGCAGAAATTGAAGGGTTAGTATAAGATTTGAGTCCTAGAGGAAGAGATTAGCGACATGAAGAATTGTTTAGGGTGTAATATTCATGACATACCGTAAGGTAAAGCTAAAACGTATGTGCTTTTTAAAACTTCGGGTCCGTTAACTTCCATTAATCTATCAAGTACGACATTAAGACTACTTCCAAAGGCAATGTATATAATTCTTCCTATTTTTAAAAACAAGTTGTTAGTTGTAGAAAGTGTGGGTGGAAGTTGTTGGTTGTTTGAAGTACTTTTTTTAGATGTTTTTTTATGTTGCCAGTAGTATAGGTTAAAGTACTCTCTCATGTATTCACGCCTTTTCTTGAGGTCCATCTAGAAGAAAACAATGTTAACAAGACTATATAATATTGTATTATAACTTACTTGTGCAGTTTGAGATAGACGTTTATCAAATGTCAGATTTGTACCGGGAGGAACCTAAAACAAAAAAAAAACTTTAAAATTACACCTCTCTGACATACAAAAAAGTAGATTCCTCAAAACCTCCTTCCCTGGACGTACTTGATCTTGACCTTGTCTAAAAAAACCATTGAGTTTGGAAACACAGTGTTACAATAAAGGTCACAACATTAAATCCAAAAAAAAAAATCCAAAAAGAGTTTCAGGGGCTACCGCGAATCGAACGCGGGTCTACGGACTTGGAAACCGTAATGCTAACCACTACACCATAGCCCCTTACATTAAAAATAACGCATATGGCCGTTCAAGCGGCGCAAAAAGACCAATAGAGTTACCTGTGTGAAATTGAGAGACCAAATGTTTGTGCAAAAAATCCTTGGAAAGTTTGAGAAGTTACAGTCTCTGTGCTTGCATGAATATAACGCTCCATCTTCTCTGCCATATTATCTGTCAGTACGAATGGATCATATCTAATAAAAATGGATTAGCATAGGGTATAATGAGGATTTATTTACCCAGCTCTAGATCCATGAGGAAGACGAACACCCTAAGAAAAAGTTAATTTTTGTAACGTTATCAGATGACTAAACTTGACTTACGTCTTTTGTTCCAATAGCACGTTTGATAGCTCTGTATTGTTTTAATTAGCTGTGAAATAATATATGTGCTTGATTATTATATATATACGCACATTAGAACTAGGTGAAGGACTTGAGATCTATATAAACCATCTGGACAAACAGGACTTATCAAGTCATTTGGTTTTATAGAAAAAATAAAATTGTCCTTATTCAAGTCTACTTCTAGTAAAGGTACAAATATAACGTGACCTCCTTTAGCCATAAATTGTTTAGCCTTTTAATAAAAAAATCATAAGCAACCGCTTTTACACTAATACGAAACACAGGAAGAACAAAAGAACAAAAATAAAAAATAGAAAAAAAAGCACAGCAATGATGTTACCTTATTAAAGACACCTGGACTACCATACACCTCACTTCCTTGACGCTTCATTTGTAGAAAATAATTAGCACGTCCAATAGAACTTTTAAGCGATGCATCATGTGCTGTAGTAATGTTAATCCAACAACAACTAAACAAAAAAAATTATCTACATTACCTGGTAAACCCATTGTTGTGATATCTTTTGTACCGAAGCACTCAATTTCAAGGTCTCTAAGAGGTGCAACGTTTGGAAATGACCTTTTAGTAACACTAATCACACTAAATAAGTATCTTGAGATTCTATACAAAAGAAACGCACAGTGCTCTTTGTAATTGATCACTTGGTACTTCTTCAGTCCATTTTTTACTTCCCTCTTCATCAGATGACCACTAAAGTGACAATGTCAGCAAAGATAACTTGCTTCCAACAATAATCATCACATACATCTTCATCCGAACCAAGAATCAATTCATCAGGGTTATCATAATTAATAGTGTTGGATCCTTACAACTTTGTTAGTGACTTTACAGCAATAATATTAAAAGTAAAAAAGTAAAACAACATCATCACGTGCTTCAAACGCACGTTTAGATCGTTTACTACGCTTAGAACGCTTCTTTGACTTTCTTGGCGGCTTCTCTACAGTCTTCTTCTTCTCTACAGGCTTCTTATCAACAACTACTTTCGGCCTAGTAGCAATAGGCATAACAGCTACGCCTCCTTTGGGTTGTTTTGAGTTCCTTGGCTGTGATTGAGGTTTTGTTTGTTTTTGTTGTCTTGGTTGCTTTGCTGGTTGTTTACGTTGCTGATTTGGAGCACTCTCAGGTGTTGCTTGTTTAGCTGATGGACTCAGGAGCATGTCAAGTTCGTCGTCGTTGATATCGATTACTGAGGACGAAGAACGCTGCGAAGCGCTTGCTTGAAGCGCATGGGCTTTGATTTTTACGTCAATGTGTTCCAGATTGGGTCTACAGTGTCATTTAGTTTATACGTCATTATAATAGAATCGCTTGGTGTTGGCGCACCCTATATTAGTTTTTATCCATGTCATGAGTTTCGCCCGTTTAGATTGTTCTGCAGTCAATTGTTGTTCCAATGAAGTAATACGCGCGCTCATACGTTTCATTTGAGGTACAATAGTGTCTTTTACCCATTGTTCGAGTTTTTCTGTACATAATTACACGTATTACACTACTGGCGCGCTACGAACCTCGTTCTCGCTTCTCTGCCTGTAAAGACGCATTCAATGACATTACGATTGACTATTCCACTCCTAGAAACTCTTGGTGTATTTATCGTTCAATAATGCCGCGCGGTACAATAAAATTGGGTTACACAAAACATTTTGAGAAGATTTTGAGTGCCAAACGCTTTTCTCAACGTATTGACTAATGTCAATGCGCCATTTAGTTCAACTAAGACTCTATTATACATCCGCTTCAGTAAGATATGAGCGCAATAAAGAATACAGAGTAGTTGGTCAATTGGCACGTTTATTATCTTCCTGTCAACTTTTTTTTTTTCACTCCTTTTTTACACTTTGAAAACAGCTATTGAACTGACTCTGACTGAAACTTTTTAGCTTCTCCATCTAAAAAAACTATTAACACAATTCATGTATGCATTTGAAACATGTACCAAGGCCTCCTTGATTCCGTGAAGATTTGATTTTTGGTGGTTTTCCTAAAAATCGTTTTTTTACATCATTTGTTGGAATCATGCATTCTTCTTTTACACCGAAGTATCTTATCACAAAATGTCACAACATTGAAAAAATCACTAAAATACATACCTATATCTGTTACTAGCAATATGTATATACACCAAGTCACGTAGGAACTTGGGAAAAAAACTCAGAACATAAGCAATATCCGGTACAGGTGATTCTAACTTTTGTCCTATTCTAAAAATAAAACGCTTAGTGGATAGACCACGTGATGTTAACATCAAAGACGTACTTTATTGCAGCATCACTCTTCTCAAAATACTCACCAGAGTCATCTATAAGAACAACAGAGTCACCAACAATGTGGGCTTTATCGTCTTCAACAATGCCAAGTTTTTTAACAAGTTCTTGGCCTAAATCAGACTGCCATTGAACGAAAGTAAATTTTGCAAGCGGATCTCTAACGTTAAATAAGGTTTGTTGAAAAATGGAGTGAGTTTACCGTTTAATAATGTATTGGACGCTAAAATCGCATAATTCACACTTCCCTTGACTGTGTTATTGATAAAGAAGCGTAGTTTAGCCGTTTACCATCAAATATTACAACCGGAAGTACAGCCATTCTAAATCGCTTGTGAAGCCTTCTCACTACTCATTGTAAGCATTCATAACAACAAAACAGCATACCATCGTCTCCTGTTAATTTTTTCTTGACAGTTGAGACAGCGCCATACGAGCGCGCACTAATACGTTGTGTAGAGCGATAGAGAGCCTTTTGAGCTAACATCGTTGTAGACTGTTTGATTAAGTTACTATTTCCATTTCTTGCTGTTCAGTTCACTAAATATGTCTGAGGTAACCATATTTCTTCGTTTGAGATCGTTAGCAGTTTGTAACCGTATTTTTAGCCTTCGAAAACGAAACGCTCGCTTGAAGGAAACGTCGCGCTAATTACAGGCGGTAGTGGAGGTATTTACACGTTTTACATCATCATAAATACACAATTTAACGTATTAAAGGTATTGGACGCGCAATTGCCATCGCACTTGCTAGAGAGGGCTGTAAAATACTTGTTGCAGCACGTGGCGAACAAGTACCGGATCGATAGTTGTATTGGCACTAAATGCTTCCAAGGGACTCAAAGAAACATGCATTGAGTGTGAAAAACATAATGTGGAAGCTAAATACTGTATCACAGACATACAAAAAGAGGCAGACGTTGAAAACTGTATTCAGACTTGTTTGACCTCCTATGGAACTCTAAATATCCTAGTTAACAACGGTACGTTATACAACAGCGTGGAAGAGGCCATAAAACCAGAAAACGGCTTACAAACGCTTAAATGAGCGTTCTTAATTTCTTTGGTGCTAACTGTTATCAAGCTGGTAGGGCTGCTGTTGTGCAACAACCCTTTTCAGCATGGGTTGAAACAGTAAATGTAAACCTAGTAGGTATGTATGACCACAGACGTCATTTTTATGAAACATTTAATCTTCATCTGTACATATTTTGCCCTCTCCATCATGTTTGCTTCTGTGAACTTGTCATTATAAAGTAGCAGATATATTCTATATCTGGTTAAGCGCATACTACTCAAAACTTACTTGTGTTTGACAATAACTACTTTTTATTTTTTTAGTCTCTTTTTTTTTTTTTTGATTGCTTTGTTTAGGTCCAATGCATTTATCTAAACTTGCTGCACCTATTATTCAAATGACTCTTGGTGTCAAATTTATTATTTTTATTACGTCAATATCAGCGAAATCAGATTTTGGATGGCTTGCTCCTTGTACGGTTTTCAATCAATCAAACTCTTCTTTTTTTTTCTGAAAAAACCTTGAAATAACTTATCATTTAGACTGCGCAAGTAAACATGGAATAGATTCATTTGCAGGTATAATTCAACTCTGTCATTGCTAATTTTTTGAAATGTTGAATAACTTGCGTGTGGCGAAATTGTTTGCTCATGGGAGTAGAGAAGCCTGATTACTTTTTTTTTGTTTGGTGTTTTGTGTAATTTTTTTGTAGAGTGCCTTTGGCAGACTCTTCGCCCTCATGGTATTAAAGTATGTCGTGTATGTCCTGGATGGACAAATACATCAATGGTAGATCCACTGGATACTGGAGATAGGTCTAAAATGTTAAAACCGGAGGATATTGCAGACACAGTTCTCATGTTGTTCAAGGTAACCTTGTTATTTAAGTCAAAATTTTTTCATGTAACTGGGTTGAACTTCATTCTGATTTTGTTGTTTAGTTTCCTGATAGAGCTTGTCCTAAAGAAATTCAAATACAGCCTCAATTCGATCCGTTCCCACCCCAAAAATAAAGAAGAAATATTCGCTGAAAAATCGACTAACTTCTACTACTGTTAAAGAGCAATTCTTAACATCCGAGGTAATGTGACCACTATAAGTTTGTATCGGCCATTGAGTTCTTATAAATCATCACAAACAACTACACCGCGTTTACCATGGAATTACTAGTAGTAGTAGATGAAAATAATGTTAACAATTGGTTGCTTTTTTGGGTGTCTTGTGCTTCTTCTCTGTTGATTCCTTTGTTGATAAAAAAAGCCTACATACACGATGATTAAATTTGTGCAACGTAGTAAATAAGCATAACTCAGCGTTTTAAGTATGTTGCAGTGTGTTTAGTAGGGAGGGCCGTGAATTTCGTGGCAGATAACCAATTATCATAGGATTTTATATGAGATTTTGGCCGCTGCCACGAAAATTACGGAGTGGTATTATATCATTTATCATTTTTTTAATGTTCACCTTGCTCCGTATCTAAATGCTGGTACGTTTTATTATTAATTAAAATCAGAGATACCATGTGCAGTAAGTAAGAAAAAAAAACAAGATTGAAATGAGTATTTGAATTAAGATGTAATGTAAAATTAACGTTTATTTGCATATTTTGTTTATCTGTTAGTTTGCTGGGTTTTTTTTGTTTCAGTAAGAGAAAACCAAAAAACAATAGAATCAAGGACCAGATGTAGGCAAAGGCATAGTACACTGCTCTTCACATGCTCTTATGATATCAACAGCCATTGGAGGACCACCATATCCTTCTTGTCTCTTACGTTTTCGGGTTGGCTGTGTTGGGTCTGGTGTTCCAGTTGGCTTTGGTGGTGGGAAAAATCTGCTACAGCAAAAATCTGTACCACTTCCTCCGTTAATCTCGTGGCGACGACTAGGTGATGGTTCGTCACCTAGACGAACAGAAACAGAATCATCTCCTAAGCCACCAAGGAAACGTATATTATCGTTGTCAATACTATTCCAGAACATAATATCTACAACATCATCACCTGACCCAGCAATGATGTCATCACCCAAACCAAATCTAAATCCCATAACACAATCATCTCCAGCTGCCGCTAAACATTTTTTTAAATCAAGTGTCACATGATTGAGTAAACAGACTCTATTTAAATTTGGAGTAAACATTTTCGTAAGAAAAGATTAACAAAAGGGAAGTGTTTTTTTTTTGCTTGTGTAAATTCAAAATAAGACAATATTAAGAATGTGCGAACATACCTCTTGTTTGTCCTCCAACGCCCATTCGCGAATATAATACACAATCATTTCCGGCATTAAGAAAAACGTCACCAATAGGAGAAGTAGGGAGCTTGTCCTTGCCGCCCTTTTCGACGACGCCCTCAGTGGAACGTTTCTCAGCATGTTTTGTTAAATTATATTTAATTGCAAGTTCCTGTGCTCGTTTACTGCCTGACTGCATATCTTGTCCTTCTTGAACCAGCATCCTGAAATAATTGTCCGCTGGGGAATCGTCTTGATTAACTGCAAAAGGTGTCTGAGTACGTGAAGAATAAAGAAAACGCGTTGTTAAACTGCTCTATGAAAAGCACAAACAAAAAAAAAACCAAATAACGTACTAGTGCCCAAGTCACTTAATGTCATACTTCCATCTCTCTTCTTCTTACTTGGGGCTGCAGATTGTTCGGGAGGAACATTAAATAGTAAACAATCATCGCCACTTCCCATACGGAATTCTTCACTACTAAAAAAGAGGTTAAATATTAACACAACTTGGTTTATGACGAACAACAAAAATACTTACTCTGTTTTACGCATAAAAGAAAAAATAACATCATTTCCAGATCCTGCATTTGTATCAGGTGTGCGATGCCCAACACCAATGTGACAATCATCACCACTTCCTGTATTAAAAGGTTATCCTGTGTTCGAAAAAAAAAAGCAAAACAAAAGCAGTACTTACCCATTACCATGTCTCCTGTGTGCAAACTACCAGGAAACATACCGACAAAGTCATTTCCTTGTTTTAGATCTACTTGCGAATGAAGCTCAGCTCCATACCCAAGGATGAGACAGTCATCGTACTTCGTTCCAGTAATGCGGCCGAAAAATTGAACACCGGGTTCTAGAAAAAGACAAGGCTCTGAAAAATCAGCCAAATCGACTAGCATACATGTGTAAGCAACAACAAATAAATTACTTCAAAAACTTGAGGAACATGAAGTTGAGGAACATGAAGAGTGTTGATGTGGGCAAAAAACAACAAAAAAAATATAAACATAAAGAAAACAACACGCACTGTTTCTATCTACATGGTCTTTTCCTATCCTCCAACACTCGTAGTTCATTACCTTTTCATGGCAAGCCATTCCGGTATTATAGCAGGTCCCGATATTGCAGTTCATGCATGTCTCACAAATCTCAGGTGTAGGTGGTCCACGCGGAGGAGGAGGAGGCATTAGCCCAGCAAATGCCATTACAAAAACTATAAATACAAATATTATTTCTCCGGTACACAACAGGAAAATCTAGAAGCAATATGGTATAAAACGTACGTGTACATAGTACAATTAATATTGTACAGCTATTCATATTTAACTTGTTGTTGTTGCTGTTGTTGTTATTTGGTTTGTTTTGTTTTATGAAATTTGATTTGACCACGATTGACGCTATTGATGTGAACCGTTGTGTGATTTCGGGGAAATAGTTGTTTGCGGGCAATCTTTGGTGGTCTGTGAAGAGGAAAAAAACTGCTGTGTTTTTTAGCACACGTTTGTGTGTTTGTTGGGCGGTCCAAATACTGTGTTGTAGTTTTCTTTATTATTCACAACCTTGTAATTGTGAACAACCCGAACAACCCCGACAAGAAACTCATACACTTTAGAGATACTTCGCTTTCCTACGTCGCATATTTTCAGCAGAAATTGCACTACTTCATCACGGGATATCACGCATAATCTCGGATGTTTTTTCTTGCGCGTTAACAGGATCTTTTGATCTGAAACTAGAAGTAGGCGCTAAAAGAAACCCTTGAACAAATTAGAAACTACAGGTTTCGTTCATGAATTGAATTATCACTCTATTGGTTGCGTATATATACGCACGGAACCCATACCTAACCTAAAACATCAAACTCGCTTTTTCGTGCCTTTTAAGTTAGATTTTCGTTTTGTACCGTTTAACCACGTTTTAATCACGTGAGCATATTGTATAGTGTAGCGAATGTAGCGAACGTGATGAGAGACAGTATTTTTAGAAAACTTTATCGTTCATCTACATATTCTCGTCGCAAGCAAGTGTGAGAAATAGGAGAGTAAAAAATGCTGTTTCGTCAGAAGAAAACTTCGGCTGAAGTTTTTGTAATTAACTCACAAAATTACAGATATGTCATTTCTTCTCAGTTCTGTCGGTCCATCGTACATACCAAACACTTCTGTAACTTGTTGCTAACTCCGACAATATGAATGTGAGCTTAGCAGCCCTTCCATGATTGTGATACAATGTAGTTACCCGAAGATATATCAAGGACAGAAATGAAAAAATTCGTATTAATTTATATCATTACAGGTAGGTAGTACAACGAGCAGCGTAACCTACTTTTGTAGAGTTCATAAATCTCCAAGGCTTTCTAATTGTTTACGCTATTTTATATCACCCACTGCTTCTCTGCTGAACGTGAACGGGAGATATTTTATGAGGCTGTAGTTTAGTGGTTCAAAACCTTTATGAACTTCAAAAAATTATTTAATTTATCAGAAGTTTAGCGGTTTTGTAATGAATACCTTACGCCCACAGATAGGTGCGAAGCCAATGCTAGCCAAAAAGAAAAGTTTGTACAAGAGCATAAAATTATGCAAGGAAGAGATTTTCATAGGAGCGATTTGGTTGTCAAATCCAGAAAAACAGCCAATCGCACTCATAACAAAAAAGCGGAGGGGTACTATCTCTTTCTTGCCCTGAGTAAAAAACGGATATATCCGTTTTTTTGAAAATTGAAATTTAACAACACCAATTGCAAAAAAATGGATGAAAGGTACCCTGATGTATAAACACATGCTGTTAGGCAGTGCTGACCTACAATTCAGTTGTGCACATAGTCATGATAGGAAAAATTTTTTATTTGCAATGTTTTTTTGTATGAAACAACATAAAACATGGAGCAGCACACAGAGGCACATTACAGCTTTTACAATAATATTGTGTTTCTTTAGCCTTTTCTTTGGTTAATTTACACACAATGCACAATCTACAAGTGTTTTTGGAAGGAAAGTGGCGTTGTGCAGTTAGACGAGAATCAGGTAAACTTGTAGTAGTTTTATATTTTTTTTTTTTCAAACTGACTATTGGTGTGCTGTCTTCATCAGTATCAGACTCCGCAAATCTACACTGATTAATTGATCAACTAGTAAAGATGTGTACCTTTGTAGTAATTCATCAACTAGTGTTGTTTTAAAATCAGACAACTTGGTAGTATTCCGACGGCAACTTTTGTATAAAATGAATGAATTGATGATGGCAGCATCAATTATCCAAGCATACAAGCGCTTCCACCATTTAACACTTGGCCTGTAAACACTTACTTGCATGTATTGATCAAAAACATCTACTCCATTCATGTAGTTGTTGTAAGCATGGATACAATCAAGTTTAAGTTTTTGTCGTGTGCCTCCAATAACTTCTTCAAACTCGTATGATGCTGTTGTTAAAAAATAAAATGGGCGCTTGTCATAAAGACCAAGACCAACCATGAATGTTACATTATCTAATGGTTCAGCACTGTATAGAATAACTTCTCTTGCTTTTGCTTTGGCTTCTTTGCCTTTTTCTTTGGTACGATAAATCTCTTTTGGTACACCATAATTTTTCCTCCATGTACCTGTGCAATATTGTCCAATTTGATAGGCAGCTACTGCTAAACTAGGACGCATATACAGATTATCCATAAAAATTTCATGACTGTGTTGTTTAAGCTGTGAAATAAGGTGATATGCTTTGTTTGCTGTTGGAGTCAACCCTTGAATAGACACATGTGGTTCTTTGTTTAACAAAAAATTAACAAGGTACTTGGATTCAGAGTCTACCACGCATTTAATGTCAAAGCCGGAAGATACCTTTTTATGTTTGGTTCTTTTAATCAGCTTTGTTCTCCCTGCATATCCTGGAGTGGCTTCGTCTAATGCCAGTTTTTCATGTGGTAGATAGTTGTTGATGCATTGATGTCTAAATGTATCAACAAGAGTTCTAATCTTTTGGTATGGATCAGCGTCACTAGTTCCAGTGGTAGGTAAATGTAAGCAATGTGCAATATCTTCATAGCGGTTTCGAATCATGATCTGTCTTAATTTTGGCATATCGTAACAAGTGTTTGTTTGCCATGCTTTTCTAGGACCCATCCTATGTGCACCAAGTATTATAGATGCTGCCAACCACCTCATTAGTTCTTTCAGTGTCAAGTCTAGTTGTACTCCTTTCTACTAGTGTTAGTGAAACTCCAAAGTTGCGTGTACCTTTTTTTTTGCATAATTATTGGTGGCTACAACAATTTTTTTCCAATACCACTCACTGACAAAACTCAAAAACATATCCAAAGGCTTCAATCCGGATGCTTTATCAATCAACACATGGCTACGCTCTTTCCGACCTGGTTTTTTGTATTTGAACTTTTTTTCTTCTGAAATCTCCTAAAACTCCTTCAGTTACGTTTTTGTGCGTAAAAAGCGTTATATAAGTACTTGATTTGTGTTTTCAAACTGTATTGGAATTTTCTCTGTTTCTTCTTCATCACTTGAACTAGCAAAGGAGGGGCCCGTAGTGTTACTGGAGGTGCTGTTTCCATGCTCCATTTGATGATTTGTGGACTTTTTGGTTAAGGTCCGTCAAAAAAATTTTCTTTAAACGGAAGCTCAAATTCTGAATGTATGCTCTACAAACGTCTTTGCTAGTGTTACATACTACTGCTGCATCAATGGAGTTCAACTCAGCGCTGGTAAGTCACAATTTTTATTTTTTACAGTTGTATCTTTAAAAAAACGGATATTTCCGTTGTTCGGTGTAGAAAGAGATACTGCCATATTACTTGTGGGAAGCCTAATTTTGACAACACTGGGAAGCATTCGTACCAATTCTTAGCACAACAAAAGGGTTGCAGCACAAGTGATTGCAGGCGCCTAGAAAACTCAAAATTTTATGCTCTTGTCCAAAAAATGTCCTTTTGTCGACATGATAGGTTTGTTGTCATAAAATAACTGCTTAAAAATGAGAAAAAAAAAACTCTTCTCATTTGCAGATTTTCACTTTTACGTCCCGTCTGCATCTTTGTTGTAAATATAGGTTTTAATTTTGACAAACTTGGTTATAGTGCCAAGTTGACTCCATCAATGTATACGTAATGAACAGTATTAAAGGTAAACCTTTGTGTGTATTTCATTCAAAATTGTTTCACTATTTTTACCATGTTACTGGGTTGAACTTCACTGAGTTTTATTCAGTTTCTGATAGAGATTGTCCAACAGAATTTCAAATACCTTGATCCCCAAAAACAAAGAAATCATCAGTACTTGTAGCGAATACTTACATGCTGGTAAAGGGCAATTGAAGGTGAGCAAAGTGACCACTACAAAGTCCGTATGTATTGCACATTATCTGATTTAGTAATCAAAAATACAAACAGTTCAGATACAGAGCAAGATGTGTACAGAAAAAAAAAATGAATGAAGTACTTGAATCCAGGCAGCTTTGTTGTAATGTAAAACGTTTTATTTACATATTTTGTTTATGCTGTTAGGCATTTGCTTTTTTTCTTTGTCTTGACTTGAAACAAGTCTGTAAAGCAAGTCAAAGAAAAACCCAAAAAACAATAGAATCAAGGAGGCGACAAAGGCATAGTACAACACTCTTCACATGCTCTTATGATATCAACAGCCATTGGAGGTCCACCATATCCTTCTTGTCTCTTACGTTTTCGGGTTGACTGTGTTGGGTCTGGTGTTGAGGTTGGGTCTGGCGTTGATGTTGGGTCTGGTGTTGAGGTTGGGTCTGGTGTTGAGGTTGGGTCTGGCGTTGATGTTGGCAGTTCGAAATATCTGCTACAGCAAAAATCTGTATCACGTCCTCCGTTAATCTCGTGGCGACGATTAGGTGATGGTTCGTCACCTAGACGAACAGAGATATAATCATCTCCTGAGCCACCAAGGAAACGTAAATTATCGTTGTCAATACTACTCCAGAACATAATATCTATAACATCATCACCTGACCCAGCAATGATGTCATCACCCAAATCAAAGTATTGTGCCAAAATACAATCATCTCCAGCTCCCCCTAGACATTTCTTTAATATCACATAAATAGAGTGAACAGGGTTTAATTTTTTCGAGCGAAAATCAAAAACGATTCTGAGTGTCAGACAACAGTGTTTTCATGTTGTAAAAACAATAAATAGTTCAATAAGAAAAAATTAAGAATTATTATTAAAATACTATCAAAATAAACGTATGTGCGAAACATACCTTTTGTTTGCCCTGAAATGCCCATCTCTGTATACACTGCACAGTCATTTCCGGCTTGAAGAAGAACTTCACCAATAGGATAAACAGGTCCCTTAGGGCCCTCAGTGGAACGTTTCTCAGGTATTGTAAAATTATATTTAGTTGCAAGTTCCTGTGCTCGTTTACTGCCTGGTTGATAATGTTGTCCTTCTTGAACCAGCATTCTGAAATAACTATCCATTGGTGAATTATCTTGAACAACTATGAAATGTCTTAAGTACGTGAAGAAAATAAATAATCGCGTTGATTAAATGCGCTAACAAACAAAAAAAAAACCAAATAACGTACTAGTGCCCAAGTCACTTAATGTCATACTTCCATCTCTCTTCTTCTTACTTGGGGCTGCAAAGAGTTCGGGACTAATATTAAATAGTAAACAATCATCGCCACTTCCCATACGGAAATCTTCATACCTTAAAGGTAAATATTAGCACAACCAATTACTTGGTTTATGACGAACAACAAATACTTACTCTGCATAACGCATAAAAGAAAAAATAACATCATTTCCAGATCCTGTATTTATATCAGGTGTGTGATGCCCAACACCAATGTGACAATCATCGCCACTTCCTGTATCAAAAGGTTATCCTGTGTTCAAAAAAAAAAAGTAAAACAAAAGCAGTACTTACCCATTACCATGTCTCCTTCGTGGTAACTATGAGGAAACATACCGACAAAGTCATCTCCTCCTTTTAGATCCACTTGTGAATGAATAGTAGCGCCATACCCAAGGGTGATGAGACAGTCATCCTCCTTTGTTCCGGTAATGCTGCTGTAAAATTGAACACCGGGAGTGATAATAAGACAAGGATATGTTAAATCGGTTTCCATATCGACTAGCATAAATGTGTAAGCAACAACAAATAAATTACTTCAAAAACTTGAGGAACATGAAGTTGAGGAACATGAAGAGTGTTGATGTGGGCAAAAAACAACAAAAAAAATATAAACATAAAGAAAACAACACGTACTGTTTCTATCTACATGGTCGGACCCTATCATCCAACACTCGCCAGCCATATACCTTTGATAGCAATAGTAACCCTTATAAAAGCAGGGCTCGATATTGCAGTTTGTGCATGACTCACAAATAGATTCAGGAGGTCTTTCCCCAGCAAATGCCATTACAAAGACTATAAAGATAAATGTTAATTCCGCGGTACCACAAACAAAAGAACAGCGGAAAATAGACATAGAAATCGTTGCGATAATACGTACGTGCGCATAGTACAATTAATATTGTACAGCTATTCATATTTAACTTGTTGTTGTTGCTGTTGTTGTTATTTGGTTTGTTTTATGATTAATTTTGACTTTGATTGACACGCGCTGTTGATGTGAATCAGTGTGAGCGGGAACTAGTTATTTGCGATCTTTTGTGGCCTCTGAAGAGAAACAAATTGCTCTCTACGTTAACACGTTTGTGTTTTGTGTTTGGGCCGAAGACAAATAAGTGTTTGTTGTAGTTTTCTAAAATATTCATAAGCTTGTAAGCATCCTGTAAAAGCTGTATTCCCGGGCCAGAATCTTTGTAGCACAAACTTGTACTACTTTTTAGCGGATATCACACATAATCTCGGATGGTTGTATGTGGGTATTTATCTCAACAAAAAGAGGCGCTGAATGAACCCTACTTCAACAAACATTAGAAACTGCAGGTTTTACGTTCAGGAATTAAATTATTGGCTTCACCTACTCACCGGAGTACTACATCTCACTTGTAACATTATAGACTCACTCTCTTTTGACTTTAAAGACGATACCGTTGTTTAAATCTCCGAATATTTTAGCGGTTTTGATCACATGAATATAGTGAATGTAGTGAAAGTGTGAGGTGGCGCATAGTTGTGGTACTAGCGAGGGTAATAAAGTATGGTAGCGTTTATTAACTGGTAATGTAAATCGCACCATAATAAACGCTTCTTGATGCAGGTGAAGCAGTGTATTTTGCTTTCAATAACTCGTACAAAGTATTAGTACTTACTCTAAGATTAGGTCGAATATGTCGATTTTCATTTGAAACTGGGACATTTTAATTTTGGGGCTAAGAACTTTTGTAATGAATACCTTACGCCCACAGATAGGTGCGAAGCCAATGCTAGCCAAAAAGAAAAGTTTGTACAAGAGCATAAAATTATGAATTTTCATAAGCGATTTGGTTGGCAAGTCCAGAAAAACAGCCAATCGTACCAATTCTCAGCGCAACAAAAGGGTTTAAGTGATTTTAGGCGCCTAGAAAACTCAAAATTTTATGCTCTTATGCAAAAAATGTCCTGTTGTCGACATTATATTCCACAAAGTCTACACGCAAGGTTTGTTGTCATAAAATAACTGCAAGAAAAATGTGAAAAAAAAAACTCTTCTCATTTGCAGATTTTCACTTTTATGAGATTTTCCCTTTTACGTCCCGTATGCATCTTTGTTGTAAATATAGGTTTTAATTTTGACAAACCTGGGTATAGTGCCAAGTTGACTCCACCAATGTATACATAATTGTAGTTCTGGGGACGAACATGTCTAAACAGTATTAAAGGTAAACCTTATGGTATTTCATTCAAAATTGTTTTGATGCTTTTTAATTCAATATTTTTCCATGTTACTGGGTTGAACTTCATTGTGAGTTTTATTATTCAATTTGTCCAACAGAATTTCAAATACATTGAGCTCCAATAATAAAGAAATCATCAGTACTTGTAGCGAATGGTTACATGCTGGTAAAGGGCAATTCATGATAGGTGAGCAATGTAACCTACAAAGTCTTTATGTATTGCACATTATCTGATTTAGTAATCAAAAATACGAACAGTTCAGATACAGAGCAAGATGTGTACAGAAAAAAAACAAATGAATAAAGTACTTGAATCCAGACAGCTCTGTTGTAATGTAAAACGTTTTATTTACATATTTTGTTTATGCTGTTAGGTATTTGATTTTTTTCTTTGTCTTGACTTGAAACAAGTCTGTAAAGCAAGTCAAAGAAAAACCCAAAAGCAATATCAAGGAGGCGATAAAGGCATAGTACAACGCTCTTCACATGCTCTTATGATATCAACAGCCATTGGAGGTCCACCATATCCTTCTTGTCTCTTACGTTTTCGGGTTGACTGTGTTGGGTCTGGTGTTGAGGTTGGGTCTGGCGTTGAGGTTGGGTCTGGTGTTGATGTTGGGTCTGGTGTTGATGTTGGGTCTGGTGTTGAGGTTGGGTCTGGCGTTGATGTTGGGTCTGGTGTTGATGTTGGGTCTGGCGTTGAGGTTGCTGGTGGTGGGAAAAATCTGCTACAGCAAAAATCTGTATCACGTCCTCCATTAATCTCGTGGCGACGACTAGGCGACGGACTGTCACCTAGACGTACAGAAATATAATCATCTCCTGAGCCACCAAGGAAACGTAAATTATCGTTGTCAATACTACCCCAGTACATAATATCTACAACATCATCACCTGACCCAGCAATGATGTCATCACCCAAACCAAATTGAAATCCCAAAACACAATCATCTCCAGGTCCCGCTAAACATTTCTTTAAATCAAGTGTCACATGATAGATTAAACAGGATCTATTTAAATTTGGAGCGAATATTGAAAAAGGATACTGATGAGGGTCAGCCCTCAAAAGGGTTTTTTTTGCTTGTGTAAATTCAAAATAAGAAAATATTAAGAATGTGCGAACATACCTCTTGTTTGCCCTCCAACGCCCATTTGCGCATATAATACACAATCATTTCCGGCATTAAGAAAAACGTCACCAATAGGATAATAAGGTTCCTTGCCCTCAGTGGAACGTTTCTTAGCATATTTTGTTAAATTATATTTAATTTCAAATTCCTGTGCTCGTTTACTGCCTGGCTGCATTTCGTCTCCTTGTTGAACCAGCATCCTGAAATAATTATCCATTGGTGAATCGTCTTGATTAACTACAAAAAGTGTCTGAGTACGTGAAGAATAAACGGATAACTGCTCTATTAAAGCACATTCAACAAAAAAGACAACGTACTAGCATCCAAGTCACTTAATGTCATACTTCCATCTCTCTTCTTCTTACCTGGGGGTCCAAAGAGTCCAGGATAAACATTAAATAGTAAACAATCATCGCCACTTCCCATACGGAATTCTTCATACCTAAAAAGAGGTTAAATATTAACAACTTGGTTTATGACGAACAACAAAAATACTTACTCTGGATAACGCATAAAAGAAAAAATATTATCATTTCCAGATCCTGCGTTTATGTCATGCGTGTGATGACCTGCACCAATGTGACAATCATCACCACCTCCTGTATTAAAAGGTTATCCTTTGTGTTCAAAAACAAATAAAAATAACCGTAACATACCCATTACCATGTCTCCTTCGTGGTAACTGTAAGGAAACATACCGACAAAGTCATTTCCACCTTTTAGATCTACTTGTGAATGAAGCCCAACTCCATACATGGTGATGAGACAGTCATTCCCATTCGTTCCGGTAATGCGGCCGTAAAATTCAACATCCGCGTCGAAAATAAGACAAGGATATGTTAAATCGGTTTCCATATCGACTAGCATAAATGTGAGCAACACAGATATACTAAAAACACAATGGGGAAAAAAAACCACAAAAACCACAACACGTACTGTTTCTATCGACATGCTCGACTCCTATCATCCAACACTGACCATCCATATACATTTGGTAGCAAGCCTCTCCTGCATAATAGCAGGACCCAATATCGCAGTTCGTGCACGTCTCACAAATCTCAGGTTCAGGTGCATCCCCAGCAAATGCCATTACAAAGACTATAAAGATAAATGTTAATTCCACGGCACCACAAACAAAAAAACAGCGCAAAATAGGCATAGAAATCGTTGCGATACTACGTACGTGTGCATAGTACAATTAAGATTGTACAGCTATTCATATTTAACTTGTGTTGTTGCTGTTGTTGTTATTTGGTTTGTTTTGTTTTATGATTGATTTTGACACATGCAGGTTGATGTGAATCATTGTGTGAGTTCGGGGAAATAGTTGTTTGCGGGCAATGCTTTGTGGCCTCGAAGAGAAACAAACTGCTCTCTACGTTAACACGTTTGTGTTTTGTGTTTGGGCCCGAAGACAAAAAAGTGTTTGTTGTAGTTTTCTAGAATATTCACAAGCTTGTAAGCATCCCGTACAACCCTTCAAGTCAAACAAATCATTTGTAAAAGCTTGTATTCCTGGGCCACATCTTTGTAGCACAAACCTGCACTACTTCTTCGCGGATATCACACATAATCTCGGATGGTTGTATGTGGGTATTTATCTCAACAAAAAGAGGCGCTGAATGAACCCTACTTCAACAAACATTAGAAACTGCAGGTTTTACGTTCAGGAATTAAATTATTGGCTTCATCTACTCACCGGAGTACTACATCTCACTTGTAACATTATAGACTCACTCTCTTTTGACTTTAAAGACGATACCGTTGTTTAAATCTCCGAATATTTTAGCGCATCGCGTTTGTAAAGTTTAACGGTTTTGATCACGTGAATATAGTGAATGTAGTGAATGTAGTGAGCGTGTAGTGAATGTAGTGCACTTTAACGTGCTGACAAATCAACAAATCATTTTTAGTATTGAAAATCACTCCGCAGGCTTCTGGAAGTATATGTAAGCGACTTTGATGTGATACATATACACATTATTAGTTCCGCCAACCAAACACTGAAAAATTATGCCAACTATTTTTAGACCCAATTAGCACGTGGATAAATAAAGATACCAAAATATGCTTTTTCAGATAGGAAGGTCACTTACCTGTGAACACTCCATAGGAGACAGAGATTTGTGAATTGTTTGAGCTCACTATAGTTTTAAATGCTTCTCGGCGACATAACTGCAAGAGTTGGTACTACAAGAAGTTATAAGAACCACAAATCAAACAAGCAAAAGAGAAAAAGAAGTTCGTATACCAATAGGTTTAGATAGAAACGACGAAATTGTTGGTGTAACAGCCATTTTCTCCCCAATAGTTGGGGAAGTCTCCTGTATGGATAAAGCTATAGAATTGGTGTCACCTTGCCACCAATAAGGTACACAAACAAGCGTAATACCTGCAAACAATAAATCTCGATGAAAAAAAGTTAACGCTTGAGCTTACCAAGTTGGTGGCACAACTCCTGCTTCTCACTATCCAAAGCCTCATAAACATGAGTTGGTAAAGAATTCCCTATATTATCTACGTAGTGATGTTCCCCTAATAGCAAAGGAGTTTTGGTTAGCGACAACATCTTCACCAAACAAGAAAAAAACTAATAGGTTACCTTGATACTCCAAAGCAAGGTTGTAATGCGGTACAAAGATATCTACAGATAGACTGACACCTGTCAAGAACCTCGACGATATTAAATGTTCCTCAATTACGATAGAATCGGGGAATATCTCTTTAACACTCCTTACAAGCGCACTAAAAGAAATATAAGCAAAAACGTGAAGTTAACAACAAAAAAAATAACCCTCACTTTTGTGTGCATTTTTGAAATGTAGGAAACGCCTGTGGTGCAGACCATCCAGGGTACCTCTCGCCCAGTATCTGGTAAAAAAAATATCATTATAAATAGCTAGGCGATAACGACGAACCTTTGGAATAGAACCTAGTAAGGAGCCTCCGCCCAGTGCCCAAAGTTGATTTTTTGAAACACGCCACCTTTTGAGAAAAAAACATAAGCGTGTTTGAAAGTTCAGTGCTCTTGTAGTTACCAGTTATCCGGATGTGTGATACTAAGCTTCTTCTCTAGAGTATTTACAAAAGATATCTGGTTGTCTTTATCAGTCCAGTAACCATGGTGAGTTGAACTACAACGATACAAATTAAATCCTTTAAATTTTTTGTTCTCTCTTTGTTAATTCCATACCTAAATTTCCATGACTTCCACGTATACTTTGGATACATCTCTATCAACGCTTTGCTGATTGTTGTAAATCTATTTGGAAGTTATTATTAAAGTACATGAGATAAAAGTGTTTTTTTTGAATAAAGTATTTTTCTGACATACTCATTTAACACTGCTGCTCCCATAGCGTTTCTAACAAGCTTATCTTGAGATATAGAATACCAATCATCAAGAATCTTAATATTAAACTTTTTACCAAGCTTATCCATTGTCGAACTCCAGTAGCCAGCTAAAGTATTCCTAAACAAATCATAAACTTTCAACAACAAAAAAAAAAAGAAGAAGACACTTACACAAAGCTGAAGCGGTCCCATTCAAAGTCTGGATACACTGTGGAAAACATTTTTGACAGTGAGAAATCATATCTAATAAGTATCATAAGGTAAGGTAATATTGATACACAGCATCAAAAAAAAATGACTTACTTCTGAAAATGTACGCCTTGTTTTAAATTAGATACATCTCTTTGCTTTATATTATACCAATCGTCAAGAGTCATTATACGATTAACAGATGCAAATGTATTCAGTGCCCGTTGCTGACGTTCATTACTATGAGATGGAGCATATGACTGCGGTACACGCCTGTTTTTTAGAACAACAGATTAGCTTGGTTGGGCTTTAACAAAATACAACAAGAACTTAAAATAAGTACTGGAATTGCCATGGCTCCCATAATCGCTCGTTATAAATCTCATTCAACATATCACATAAACTATTGCCATAACTAAAAAGAAACTCAGGATCAGCGACATTGCAGAAAGAAAGTGACAAAACAAGAAAGGGATAAGTACCAACTTGCTAAAGCAAGGCCACCTGTTTCTTCACTCAGATCTGATAATGTTGTAATGTACCAATCATCTAGCACTTTTACACCCAGTGACTTAGCTATATGATTTAATCTCACACGATGAGCTGCCGTATTGTTCCAGTTCACAGAAGTAGCTACACTTTAAGAAAAAAATAAGTGTCACTCTATTATAACTCCAACGCACACAAACTTTGAGTTATCCCATTGAAAACGTGGGTACACACTCTGCATACAACGTATGATAGATCCACCATACCTTGGTTTCATGAGTGACAAGTTGAAGTCAGTATAACGTACTTTATTAGCGCAGAAGAGCCGCTATGATTAATAATTTGCTCCAAGGAAACTTTATACCAATCATCCAATATCTTGAATTCAAGACGTTCTCCAATACTATCAAATAGTACACGCTGTTCTCTTACGTTAGTATTCATCTTTGAGAAGCCGCTACCAATCTAAAGTAAGCGACAAAAATTGAAACAAAGTCAAACCTAAATTTTTCTGCTATCCACTCATGGTTTGGAAAAATGTCTTTGAGAGCTCCATAGAGCGAACTAGTCTTCTTCTTACTATGATTAATGAGTCAATACACTTGTTTGGAGTACGATCGTACGATCCATTGATAGCCATAGTGCCACCTAAATCGTAAATATCTCGCGTTTTGCAGCGATACCAATCATCCAAAATTTTGACGTTTAGAGCTGCGGCAATCACGTTTAATTTGTTTCTGCGGTTGGATTTTACCTTCCAAGTCAATGCTGGCGCGTTGCTAGTGGCTTGCGGTCAGAAAATCAAAATGAAAGTGTATATTATCTGTTTTGTGGTTTTAGGCGTAGTAGTAGCACGCAAGGATAACTAATCTAAAATTATTGTTGCAGTTAAACGTACGCGAATCTCCATTGTTCCCAGGCGCTCCCAGGGTACAAAAAACGCAGTGCACGATGTAATGATTGCCCAAAATTGTGCAGACATCCTTCACCAAAGTACTTTCGTATTTTGGCGCCAGTAATGGTATACCAATCATCCAGAGTATACACACGCAATTCTTTTGCCAATACAATGTCAAAAAACTCACGATGTTGTGTTCTACGCCTTTGACGCCTTACAAAACGCTTTTTTACGCTCTTGGGCGCTTTGAAAGGTTTCTTGTGATAACTCAGTGCTTTTCGCATGTTTCGACATTACAATAAGTTTGCAAAATACACAAAAAAAAACGCATCTCATCAGTCACGTGACTCTATCTGATATAGCCACCTATCATTATGGATGTAGCACTATCCTGCACAAAGTAGTTTATCAGTATTAACTCTACTTAAGTCGCGTTCAGCGAAGGTAAACAAAAATAGAACCAATAAAACACAACATCACCATGGCTGAAACGCAACCGGAACTAAAACCCTCAGAGAAAGAACGTACTGAATTTAAAAGCTCCCTATTACTAACTGGTACGTGACACGACCCAACGCGTTTTCTTTTCACTTATATTGCATAGACGAAGATGTTTTAAAGCTTGGATTGGACCCTGAGGATGTAGAATTGTATAGACGCTTCTACTACACCAAATCATACGGTACGAGTATACAGATGCGTAGTACTAATGAAAGAAGGTATTTCATCATGGTACGATAATTTGTCGGAACACACATTCAAAACAAACTTCCTAGAGCTCACCTATGAAGAAGTGAGTTATACACGGTTCAGAAAACTACATTCTCTAACCACAACACATAGGCCGACGCCATTATAGATCGTAACGACAAAATTGACAACCGTCAGGCTATACTAGACACTCTAGAAGAAAAAGTGGCGAAAGAATTGCTCAAGTTCCCCAACGGCGCTTTTTTTGTAAGATCTTCAACAAAGACTTATAAATGTTAAATGTCTCTTTAGAAACTAAACACAAGATCTCCTAAAGATGTGCCTGTATATGACGCTGCAAATGTTCAAACACAACAATTGATTGATACAGAGTTTAAAAAGATACCTAAGGATAAATACAATGATAACGAGGAAGTATGGGCTTTTGTTAAAGCAACGAACAAAGCTCTTAAAGTAACAAAGGCATCTGAAGTGATGGATGTATGTTTTTTGTTTACTTCTTTGTCATATTGATTTTTCTTTGTTCTAGCTCTTATTACGAAGCACACGTGTCAGAGAAGATCTCAGTAGGGTTCTTAACTTTGGTAAGGATTTATTCGAGGGGAGTTTAATATTTAGAGAATGGCTTGATGTTATGATAGAGTACCCAGAAATGGTTTGTTACTAATCATTTTATTTGACATTTTAACATTTTGGTTGACACTTTTTTAGGAATTTAGAGCTTTCGTTAATGATAAAAAACTCAATGCTATGACACAGTATTTTTGTTTTGCTCGTTCTCAGCTTTTGGTTGATATTAAAGATAAAGTCGAAAAGGCTGTATTGACATTCTTCGATGATATAAAAGATAAACTACCTCATCCTTCTTATGTCATTGACTTTTTCGTAAACCCTGAAACTCTCCGTGTAATGGTAATAGAATTGAATCCTTTCCATATTGGAGCTGGTACAGGTTTATTCACATGGAGAGAAGATAGAGAAACATTCTTGAATGGTCCATTCCAGTTCAGGTATGACAAAAAAGGTGTAAAACATCAATGACCTGATTTTTGTTTGTAGGATTACAACCGAAGTTCCAAAAGATGTCAAGGAGATAATACCAATCAAATGGGCTAAATGGATTAAAAAAACATATCACCCAGAACCTGAGAACTCAGTAGAAGAAGAACCAGAGCGCAGATGTTCAACAATGTAAAAAAAAACTGACTAAATAAATAGCTTCTGATACAGTCAATCACAACTCGTAATATCAAATGATGTTGCATCATGATATCATGACATTTGATTCACATACACAGAGTACGAATTGTTCAAACTCCTCAGTGTTGGTTTTGAATTGATTCAATTTTATTTTTTTTTCCTTTTTACACAAGTTTTACATTATGATTGCCCAAAGATACGGCTCATAGGTTTTGCGCATTCCCTCTTATCGCATTAAGGAAAATACAATTACACACCGTGACTAGTATCCTTTTGATTTGCATGAGCTGAAGGATGAGCCTTGTATTCTAATCCTGTAGTCTCAGGAAGACCAAAGATACTTTTAACAACATCTTGGATTTTTCTCTTCATTTCCTCATTACGAGCATTTCTATTCCATATCGAAAAAATATCCTCATTGTAACGTACAGAAACAACCTATTAAACATGGATAAATAACTATTATTAAGTATAAAGACGAGGAAGAGGAAAAATAAAAAGAAAACGAAAAAAAAAAAGTAAGAAAAAAATCGGTTTTAACTATGCGGAGTGATTTTGTTCAATAAACCCAACGAGTAAATGATAGATCCCTTGGGTTTTTTTTAACTCACCAAACCACAAATTTCATCACCAACATCAAACTGTTCGCCAATAAACGCTAAAATTAAGTCTTCCCACCACTTGCTTGCCATCTTCTTTTTTTTAGGTGCACGGATGATGTACTTACCACCGTTTCTATTTGCGTCGTCCTATAAGGTGTCAGATACATGATCGTTTAGAAAAAAAAAATGAGTTTTAAACTAATTTTAAGCTTAAAAGAACTCTTTGGCGATTCTCTACGCTATTTTGAGTGTACACAAGCGTTGCGATAGTGTATATGACGTAAAATAGTGGTAAACTGTAATTGCGTACCTCCCACAAAGGTTTTATTCCCTTCTTGAACAGTTGGTAGTCGCAAGCGTATGGTAAATCGTTTGGACGAATTATATGATTGTAATACGCCCAGAAATCCTCTACCTACGCGAAAATAAGCACAAAAACTGAAGCGGCGCTGCAATACGCGTCCTAAGTGGAATACAAAGCAAAAGTATAGACCGTTTACAGTGAAAATGCCACTGCGCTAGTAATACTACTTACAGTACCAAACGAGCCAATTTCTTTTACACTCTGTTCATAATTATCTTGAAACCGAGCGCCACCAGTTTGTCGTCGGAGGAAGTGAAAGGTGTACTGGTATTTTAGTGGATGTTTATCGCCACTTGGCACTACTTGGCCTTTGCTCTTGTTTTCTTGCTTGGTTTCGCCTCCTTTTGCCGCCTTTGATGTATCCGCACTTGGCTCAGACATTATAAGTGGTTTACAATAGGGTACAATTTTTTTTTTAGCACTTTTGATCAAATTAAGTCAAAATTGTTTATAATTACATTCTAAGCTTTGCCAAACCTAAATGGCTTACGTGCGCTACGTGCGTAAGTGTTGTGTTGACGTGGCTCGGTGACTATTTACACGTGGTAGCGTCAAAGTTATGATGTACGCTCTGGATCAGATAAGCCGGTTTCATTCCATTGCTCTTGTTCTAGAAAGCCTACGACGAAGCGTTATACGATAAACCGTGGTCTTGGCACTCTAAAAGGCTGAAGGCGTACCAAAGTCTTCTTCGTCGTCACTGTTTTCCTTACCGGCGCAGTTTATAACTGTTTGGTGGTAAATAAGGTGTTTAACAGTTAAACTGCGTACTTTCATCAGGAAGCTGCGCTCTAAGCCATTTATCATCTATTATATCAATGTAGACATCTGGTCGGTTGTATCTATGTGTAAAAATGCTGTCCTGCTTAGTAATTAACAAGGTATTCACCCTTTGGCTAAAAACGCGTCGTGCGTACCAGAGACATGTCGTTTGGCCGTTTTTGACTTTGAATGAAATTTGACCACAAAACTAATATTTCCCGCCTTCGATTAACAAAACCGTGCATAACGTAAAATAGGTTCAATACTAATGACAAGCCCGTCACGTATATACACTGGCAAATATGCTGGTGACCCAAACCGTGGACCGTACGTATTCGATTCGTAAATTGCGCTATCATGGTTGCATGATTTAGAGTACCAAGCCAATTTAACGGCTTCTCTTTTAAAACTATGTTTTAGAGTGTCATTTCGCATCTATACGCGTAAATTTCTACATTGCTAATACTTTTGTAGCCGAACGGGTGCCAGAGTAGATTATTTTTACAATCCTCCCAAAAAACTCGCTAGTGGCATGGATGACCCAGAGGACTTTATTAAAAAAGTAATGGTGGCGTCAGGTGAGAAAATTACATCAAACCCTGCTTAACGCGTCTAACTGAGTACCATAGATTACGTACCACGCCCAACCAAAATTTCAAGTACGCATAAGCCGCAAAAATTTCTAACCGCCACTTTTTTGATTTAAAACGTCAGAAATTACACAACACGTTCTTACGCCCTTACAGTGACACCAAAACGCCCAGAAGAGCATGAAGAGGAATCAGGTTCAGAATCTGAAGAAGGATCTGAGGAAGACTCGTCAGTTGATTCAGGAGAAGAGAGCGGAAGCGAAGAGAGCGAAGAGAGCGAAGAAGAAAGTGTAGAAAGCTCTGGTGAAGAAGAAGTCGAAGAAGACGTTGCTGTGGAAGAACAAGAAGTTGAAGAGTCTGAAGAAGAAGAAGAGGTGTATTCTTCACCAGAAGAGGACTCTTTTGTAGGTTCTCGTACACGATCATCAGCAAAGAAACAAACAACAAAAGCAGCATCGAAAAATAGACGATCTGCTTTACGTACACCAAAGAGATCAGCAAAGAAGGCTGCGAAGCCTAAGACTCCTGCACAGTCTACTTCAAAGAAAGGTAGAAAAGTGATCCAAATAAGACGTACACCAAAGGCATCAGCAAAGAAACAAGCGGTCACGAAAAAAACTGTAAAGACGCCGAAGAAGACACCAAAAAAGACACCTAAGAAGACGCCTAAAAAGACACCGAAAGGTCATAAGACGCCACCAACAACCCGGTCAAGGCGTGTGACTCGTTCTACGGTTGTTTCAGATAGCCCTAAGACTCCAAAAAATACTAGACGTAAGATGTCTATGTTATCAGTACCATCGCCTCTATCAGTATATAACACACCAGAGAGTGCTGGTATAATCCAGGACTCTCCACAATCTGGTGTAGTATCGGAAAGCAGCAAGTACGTTAGAAGTTAATGATTTTTTTTTTCATTACATTTCATTGTTTGTCGCTTTTGTGCTTTGTGCGCGTGCTGATATACTTTTACTACAGGCGTTCTCGTAGAAGACGATCTGATGGACCACTACCATTGAATTTAAGTGATGAGGGAAGTCAAGGTGATGGTCTATTTGATGAGTTGGATGATCTTGATGAGGTGAGCTTTTTGGAACTCTTGCCAAATATACTCTTACTAACACTTCTCAAAAAAAGGCTATGCCAGATGCTGAAAGCGCATCATTGTACTCAGAGGTATGTAAATAACTCACTAACACTTTCTCGAAGTTTGTTTTGGCTTACTTTTTGCGCTAGGACGAAGTAGAACTCGTAAGAAATAGAAGAAAGCGTAAAAGCTCCAGAAGAACAGTTCCTCAAGAAGTACGTATATTTCATATCCCTGAATCGGGTTGGGTCTTTCTAAACAACACAATAGAGTGAAAGCGAGGCTAGCGAGCCTAGTGATGTTGAGCAAGAGTCTGTTGTTGAAGAGGTTCCTTTTGATGACGATAACAATGTTTCTGTTGGGTATGACTCTTCTGAGCATATGTCCGCTGTTTCCCCTGCCCCTTCTCCTGTTGCTTCTCCTGTAGAAACTAGACGAAGGTCAGCAAGGATAAGCAAGTATTCAATGTCATCTTTAGCTACTTCTTCTGCTGTATCTTCACCTCCAAAGAAACAAACGAGGGGTAAAGCAAAAAAGTCTAAAGCTAGAAAAACAAGCACAAAGAAACCAACTGCTAAAAAGTCAAACACTAGGTTAGTTTGTCGCAAGTTTTTTTATCTTTTTGTATGGTAGTCTGACTTGAAAATTATAGGAAACGTAAGCGTCAGGAGTCTGATTCTGAATCGGAATCTGAAGAAGAAATTGTTGGTGGTATTTCCAATACAGCTGTTGGAGAGGCAGAATTTGATGGGTATGAAATAAGTCTTGTTTTTGAAAAAAGGTCTTTTTATTGAGATTTCTCCTCCTGTTTTTTCTCTCCCTTCAGTGATCTGATTTGTTTATGTTTTAGTGTTGCTGGTCATAGTATACCTATAGAAGAGTTTGAAGCTAAGGATGAGGGTGATGGAACTGTAAGGAGATCAGGAAGAAGGCGTGTTCCTCCTCTTCAATGGTGGAAAGGACAAAAAGTTGTTTACCGGAGAAGAAAGTCTTCCATCTTTCCTGCACCTTCTAAAGTATTCATCCCTGATCAAGAGAAGAAAAAGACAAAACCTAGAGCAAAAAGACGAAAACGAGGTGTTGTAGAGGTATGTCTAATACATCTTTTGATCAAAGGGCAACACCATATGGTGTTATGTTGGCCTTTCTTGGAACCTTTCTGGTGTTTGACTAATTATTGCTTTAGGATGAGACTGATAGTTCGTATACTGGTACAGAGATTTACATACCAGGTGAAGGTAAAAACACAAGGGTTAAAAGACGTACGTAACGACAATTGGCAGCAAATGGTTCATATTTTTCTTTTTGCTAATTTTTGTTTCTTCGAAAGTTATTGGCGCTTCTAAACAGACATTTGATTGGAAGCCTTATATAAATGAAGACGGAACAATAAATAAAAAAGTTCAAGTCTCAGAAGTATATCCAAACGACTCCCAGCTTACAGTTATAAAGATGGCTGCAGGTGCCGTTATGGATCTACCAGAATCAGAAGACACTACATACGTACGTTGGTCGAATCTCTCGTTTTTTTCCTTCTCATTTTTTTCTCAAAAACCGAACGACATCTTCGTTTACCAAAACAAACAAAACTTTCATAAATCTTTTTCGGTTGTGTTAGATTCACTATCTATCCATAAAAAGACGTTTTTAGTACTATAAAATAATTAATGAGTGTGTCATGTTGTTGTCTTTGTTTTAATGGATTTTTTTTCTTTAGACTTTTTCTGTCACCGAAGGAGGTGTTTCGTTTACTGTCGAGGATGAAGAAGAATTGAGATTAGGTGTTGCTGGTGTTTTTACGCTACCTTTTGGTAATTCTGGACAGATTACTTGCTTGAAGGGGCACTCACCTGTTCTGTTACTTCAAATAGAGCAGTAATGATGCTGAGCCAATATCAAACTGAAGAGAACAAGCAACTTGTTTTCTTCGTTTTGTTTTGTACAATAAAATAAATTTTCTAGACAAAGTAGTGTCCACAAAACTATTATAATGCCATAAGCCGTATTTTTGAATGGAGTGTGGTGTATTACATTTTGTTATCATATAACGATGTTTCATAAGCAAGTCTGTTTCTACATATTATAAGGTAAAAACAAAGAATATTGTTGCAACAAAATTTGACGTGAGTCAACATCCTACTAGCAGCCTTTAAAATTATTCTTTATATTACTCACATTCCAATGCAAAACGTTTTTCTTGCTCTAAGGAGAGTAGAGTACGAATATGGACCAATTTTGCTAAAATCTGTACGTCAAACAATAGATTTTTGCCAAGGTCTAGTTTTTCAACAAAGGAATTTGTTTACCTACGAAATACCAGTAGTATTATTACAATTGTAATTTTGAGAATTAAAGTAGTAACTAGACCTTTTGCTCAGGCAGGGGAGGGTATATACCTTTTATTAAAATAACAGCTTGTTTATTAAAATTGAAATGTACTTTATTTAATCTATACTACATTTTATGTCTGTGTTTGTAGGATCAGTCCATTAATATGCTTTAGGCTAAATTAGATGTGACCTTCTTCACACATTGTTGGAAACTTCTAATTGGCATGCACTCTTTGACATGTTCAAAAGCAACCTCAGTACCATCATTCTGCCAGCAAGTCCTTTTAATCAACTCACCGCATTCATAAACACATAACATCAATACCTGGTAATTATCATGAAAAACCTTATACTCACCATGAAGCTTATCATCAACAAACATACAACGCCCATTTACTCTGCCAGTTTGATTATTGAACGATTTAAATAAACCATGTTTCTTACCATCCTTGAAATCAACAAAAGCAATCACCTTGTTGTTATGTCTTAGGTACCTCTTTAACCTTCCTTCTATCTTACCATTAACATAGTTATACTCTGTTATAGTTGAGTATTGGTACGTAAAGCACTTTCCATGTTTCACACCTTGTTCATAGAACATTAGTGATTCTAACTCATCCTTTCCTGTATACTTCTTTTGTTCTCCATGTAGTAAACCATGTTGGTAGTTTAAATGGTGTTCAAGGAATCTTCCTTCGAAAAGACACTCCATAGTCCACTTTTTGTATTCTCCATCAAGTTGTCCATCAATGTAAGTCATTTCTTCATTTATTGAACCATTCTTTGCCCAACGCGTGAAGCTCCCATGTGGTACATTATTAACGAAGTGTCCTTTAGACTGTCTACCGCCTTTCTCGTAGAAGCTAAGTAATTCACCATTTTTTTTACCATCTTCATAGAAGCGATGCTTGTGAAGGTTTCCATTTGCGTAGTATGACTTGAATTCGCCGTGGCGTACGCCATTCTTGTATTCAACGTACCCCTTGATGGTTCTTTTGTTCCTACGAGCGAATTGGCGGAATTTACCGTGTTTATTCAAGTCATTGTTAAATCGTGTTGTTGCTGCGGTTTGATAACATAGTAAAGGCCATATGAAGTATACATGACTATCTAGCCTTAAAAAGGTGTGTTGAAGCTCCAAAGGTAGCTTTAGGATACTACACGCACTAATTTCGTTTGATAAACTCATTGGCGAGGTGGTCGAGAAAAATCAGATTTGCATCAGAATTAACTTGACCACAAAGATGAGAAAATCGTTGTTTTATTCGTGTTGTGGAAGGACTGTAGGTGTACGGTTGACAAGTATGAATCTTTTTTTGTGGTTTTGAATCACGTGATTGACTTATTTGCTTGTTAAGGATTGACGTAAAAAACTCTTCGCATAGAATTACAACAATGTTACAGGCTCGCGTTGGGAGAGCAAAGAAAACGCTTTTTTCTGTCCCTCGTGACTTTGTAGAGATGAGTAGCGTACTTACAGCTCAATTGGATGATATAGAAAGTGATAGATCAGAGGATGACTTCTTGATTGTTTTAAAGCATGAACAGGGTTTCGCATGGTTATTACTGCATTATAGAGATACTTTAGAAGAATTATATGATGATTTATGTTCTAAAGATGATTACTCAAAGCAGACTTGCTTACAAGATGTACGTTTCGCGTAGTTAACGTACAACGTTAATGGCACAATTTTAAACAAATTTTTCACGTAATCACGTGCTTCTCCGATCGAGATTTTTACCCGGATGTACCGGAGAACATTTGTAACACTTCTTCTTTTTTTTGATTGTTACAGTGCACGTGATTAATTTTTATTGATTGTATTTTAGATGATGCAAGCGTTGAAATGTTGTGATTACCTTGACATTAGTACATCGTATATAGAGAAGCTAGCTCGTATCATACAGATGGAGACACTGTGTATCGATAACGACTTAATACTTCAACACGGGTTCACATGGCAATTTGAATCTCCGGCAATTCAAAATGCTTTCAATGGCAGTACGAAGTGTTTTCTTTCTTTACATAAATGCTAAGCGCTTTCTTGACATTTTTTGGTAGAGTATAACGGTGTTTATGGGCGTACACCTATTCCTCTCGCTTGGCCTATTCGATATAGTACTTGGGGTAGTACAGATTATGTAATTGTTGTTCATGTGATTTATACTGGATTGCGTAACGATAGACTTCAAAGTTCTAATCCTTGTATAAAATTGAACGCAGATGCGTTTAATACTTTATTGGATATTAACGAGTATGCCGGTTTTCAGGTAGCCAAAGAATACCTTAGAAAGTTTATAGAGCTTGCTGGTATTAATCGTGGATCGGTTTCTCTTGGATGTGAATCAATGATGAGGCTTTGGACTCATGTCACTATCGAAGATTTAAACGAAATGGCGGAGACAGTTCCTGATTTGTTCACCGCTGATAAGATGTTTAATGTTCTTTTGAGTAGTGGTCATTGGTTCGCGTATCTTAGGTTCTTATTGAAGATATTGAGACCTGATCATAACGAACTTGTGATGGTCGTCAAAGAGCGTTTAATCGCTTTGATAATGTCAAAGAAATATGATGCAAAAACATTTGATGACATTATCGATGCTTTGAAAGGTCTTCCTCCGTCACGTGTTTGGGAATGTATCAAAAGCGATATTAAGCAAGTACCCAAGATACCTTTCTTTTGGCCAGCAATCAAGTACGATAACTTGCACGTGTTTGTTTCTGACGGATTTTTTAGATTCGGAGTAATTTCGGGGAAGTATCAAGGAACGTTGTCTTCGTTTCGTACAATCTATGATCAAGTTAAAGAATATGGAAGTCCGCCTAAGAGAAGAGCTGTACCAATACCATCACGTGATGTTACTGAAGGAGAAGTATTGAATTGTCAGGTAGGACGACAAGTAATGTGGATGACGAAGAAGCACGACTTTACGTTTGATTGGTACAAAAAAAAAACCTGATGTTCAACCATTAATGTCATTTGTAGGTCTTACCCTGACCAATTGTTACCTTCGAAGTTTAGACCAGAGTAAGTTGTATAGTAATTTTGTAGCAAATGTATAGTTGTAAATTTTATTCGAAAGGCTTTATTAGTTGATCGGCAAGGTTGTGGAGAGTGATAACTTTATGTTTCAATCTCATATTGCTCAGCTCATTTTTCTTTCGTACGAATGTGTATTTAACACGGTAACAAGTGTACAGTTCATACACTAAATGTGCCAACCATTTTAATATCTTGACGCGATTGAAAGTAGTCGGAGTGCTCAAGACAAACAGCTCAATGACCTTCACACCTAAATTTATCTTGTCTATTTTTCTCTGAATCGTCTCGAAAGTAGATCATTGTTTTTTGTTTCTTTCCGCATTTATAGCAACTGATTTTCCCAACGTAGTCTCTTTTTTCATTATTTTTCTTCTTAAGGATAGGCTCAACAGCTTCTGCTAATTCAGTTAATCTGCAGTTCATACCATCAACTTTCTTCTCAAGAAGACTCATTTTGTAAACAGTTGTTCTACCTACACAGTGGTTTTTAGGCTATGACATAGCCTGTGGATCTACTTACTACTGTCATAATGGCTTCAGAGCTATTTGTGTTCTGTTTCTTTAGCATGAACGTAAATAAAAGCTCTTCATTTAAAATACTATCTCTCATCTTTAATTCGAGTGAGCTCGGTTTTTTCCTTTTCTAAACTCAATGAACATGGTTTACGAAACGTACGTCGCTACCCTCGTGAAACTCTTCAAGCTATCCGTAGCGTATTCTTAACAGTCTATACAGTAGAAAAAGAAGCGTCATGTACCGTTTCTTTACTACCTCGGAAATGTTCACAACAGATGTTCAATTTGAATTATTTGAAAATTTCGAAACCAAGCTGAACTCAAACTGCTAGCACAACACCAGATGAATGCTCCTATGAACTTGAAGATGACAGGTTGGTATGTTAACAATAAATATTCTAACTTATGGATTTGGTGCAAAATATTCAAAGGAATAAGCATGTTATTAAAATTTAATTCGAAAATAAAAACAACTTTTACTTAAAACACGTCAAATCTACGAAATAGCACGATCATTGACGTTAGTTCTACATATTTGTCACCACCTACTCTGTGTGGCGTGTTTACTAGATAATACAACACGAATAGTGTAAGGTAGAGAACGGGTTTATTGAAAAAGCAGGAACCAACAGCATTTTTAAGGACATATCGCGCGAATGGACAATGAGTCAATCGTGAGTTGTTTGTGTAATCCTTCATGTACACTCACTTCGAGATGCACATGATCACGATTTAGAACAGATCCAATTGTCTGAGATGAAAACACTTGACCTTCTGCATATGTTTCACTGTATCCTGGCTCTGTATCAATGTATCCAAGATCGATCTAATTATAGAAATGTGAGCAAGCAACTTGAATCAAGAAAGTGACGTACTTTCTTGTGTTTATGATAACTATGTTCTGGAACGAGTGCTGCAAACTTGATTCGTTTTGATATGTGGAACTCAGCCTCCACTTTGTATCTAATATTGTGGTTATTTGTTGACAACGTCAATATTAAATTTCGTACCTAATACTGACAACGATTGTGTGGTTATAAATATGTTGTATCGTATGACCACCACTCAACAAGTAGGAACCTTCAATTGGAATATCAAAGATGATTGACAACGGATACTTGTGATAGTTGTAGCTGAACTTTGACGCATACAGTGCCAAATCATCATCTGCTTCTTGTACAAGAGATGCAGCATCGTCCATGGTACAATCTTTTGAGAATACATCAACATCCAACAGATGATGAGGACAATCATAGTTTGGATGATTCTTGAATCCGAGAGTATGGCTTTGAGGATATCGAGGAAATACACGATGAGGACGAGCACCATGAGCAATTTGAACAGATGTAAGAGCGTCGACTACACCATATCCAGAAAGAGTATCAAAACCAGGTGTATGGATATCAATTGAAGCGAGTTTGAAGACAGTTTTCATGTATGACTAAATACAATAATATTAGCACGTTTGATGTTGGCAATTTGACATGACGTACTCTTTCGTTTATTCCTGACTGTTCGAGGACAATTCCAGCAATTGCAGCAAGATGAGAGGCTGATACAGCTGTTCCACGGAATGGATTGAAGCCTGGTGTTGATGTAGAAACACCATCAGCAGCTGTGAATTCTGGTTTCATTCTCACTTCTCCACCTTGAGTAGCAGTGTAAACGCCTTCTTCCAGAATATTACCATCCTTATCAAAGAAAATATGTACTGGTCCTTGTGCAGAGACGGATTCTAAAACAATGAGTTAACCCTAGCAAGAACAACAATAAGTTCATAGAAACTGTACCAGTGATTGTCGAACCATTAAAAGGTTGTATTGGGTCATCAAACACTGCTGCTGCAGCCACCGAGAAAGAAGATTTAGCAGCAAAGTGTCCATATGTGCTTGAAGGTTGAGCAGGAATAGTAAAACCTCTTGGAATAAGCAACCTTATTCTTCTTCGAGATGACGGTTCGGTGTAATTGAAGTTGAAAATACCGAAATTGATAGTAACACCTGGTGGCAATGATATGAATGCAATAGGGAGTACTGCATCTCCTCTTGTTCCCTCAGTGCTAGAAAGTTCTGGGATAACATTTCCAGTTGTAACATTAAACGCTACAATCTCATATGTCTCGATAATTTCTTGCTATAGAAATATGTGAGCTACTGGCCGAATGTCATTCGCGCTTTCTACAAAAACAATTTTGAAAATCTTGTGCGCTACGAAGATGCTAGAGATACTTTGTTTGTAGTTGATAATATTGTGTTTTCTGTCCACAAAAAAAAAAAAGAAAAAAAAACTAGGTAACCCGTACGTAAGAATCCGACCAATACAGAAAAACGGGCAGGGTAGCAGTATTGAAAGAAGAAGTAATTTGAAACATGCTCTCTCCTGATTGATTGAATATTGTAAAGCTATGAAGGGCTACCCCCGGTGATACCATACTAGCGTTGAAATCAACAGCGTATCCTCTTGCTATTGTTTTGAAACACTTAGTTTAGGGAATGGTTAGGCTAATAAGTCGTACTGCGAAGATCTCCTGCTGAAGCAAAGTACAAGGCACCATCTTCAGAGACCTTATCAACTGCTTGTGCAACTATATCATCCTATACAATATGAGTAACAATGCTGTCGAGGAAAAATTATAAAAACTGGAGTAAAATTAACAATATGAGTTATCACGTGACACACGACGCACTTGGAAAGGTGCTTCCGCAAAGTATAAAATATGATCAAGAATGATATCACAGCCGTGTTCGAAACGAAGTAGTTCGATATTTCTTGAAAATTGGAATATAGAAATAGCAGCAGTAGCGAAGAACACTAAAAAGTACACTTAAAAACAACATCATCAATGAATAGGGTTGTACACTCTACATCGGGAGCCAAATCAAAAATAACTTCAGCTATTGCTGATCCCGTACTACGACGACAGGGGGAAACATTTTGTGTTTGATTTGTATCTGGATCTGTAATGATTGTGATGGAGTTTAAGTCCCCAGAGGAAGTAAGGTTGTCTAAAACCTAAAGCCAAAAATAAATACAATACATTGAACGTAGCGCAACTACACTGAGATACATACTTCAGGATCAACACATGTTGAAAGAATACCTATCTTAACACCTTTCCCTGTTGATCCTTCTCCAAAAACCCTTGCAAGATTTGCTCTGTGAGCCGCATCACCCTCTGAAACAGTATCCCGCATAGCAGTTGAAAGCTGTAAACAATAAATTCCAAATTTTTCACGGGTTTAACACGAAAACCTGAAAATAGATTGATTGTTTTTAGTTTTTTGGCGTACCGATCTTGGCTGTATTAATTGTACCATAGGCATGGAGCAGAGCATATTCATATCGTCCATATTAGCGGGCATACGCACAACAACACAGTCGTCTTGTGGATGGTGTTTGTACATAACCTTCATTATGGGTCACTAAAACACAATCGTATGTTGCTTGTAGCGTACTTCACAACCGTCTACACTGTCTGCGGCGTTTGAAATACCATTGATATCAGAGCCACAAACTTCAACTTCCATCACTTCCGACGCCTTTTCGTACGTCATTGTCGCCCTTCGGAGATGTTAGATAAAGCCACGGAACGAATGACGTACATTTCTTTGTACAAGCCAAGTGAAATACAAGAAGTATCAAATGATGAAGCATAAGCATCTAGCTCTTGTTTAATCGTATCCACATTCTCTATGAAGAACTCAGGAAAGTCACCCTCCAACACATCTTGAGCGTAGAGATATGAAGAGGCAGTTATTAAAAACAATATAAAGAGCTTCATCGCTTGTATGAACCTAAATTTGTATCATGGTATCTTTTGTGAATTCTATGTATCTCGTTTCACCTCAGTTTACTACAAAATGCTCTTTATTTGTCCTTTCAAACAAAGACAGTGTTTCAACCGTGTTCGTAGTCCCCCAAATAAAGTTGTTTTACCTTTGCGTAATTAAATAGGTAATAGTCGACCCACCAATTTTCAGGAACAGGTTATTTTGGTTTGTAAAACAAAACTGAATGTGAACTACCTAAATGTAGTTTATTGTCTAAACATGTTTGTATGGTTTCTTTTTCCAGTACATAATTATTGCAGTACTAACGCAAATAGAAGTAAAAGTATTATCCCAATCACTCCAAGAACAATAGAGAGCGCTATTAAGATAGTACAAGTGCAAATGGAGGATATTATTTCGACTAGAAGTAACAGAAATAACAAAAGTACGTTATATCACGTGATATATTTTTTCCGCAAGTTTTAGTAAGTGATATCAAATCTCTGGTACTTCTAACCTATCCAATGCATACAAAAATAGACTAAGCAAAATGATAACTCCAAACCTCCCGCAAGTACACCTACCAGTTACAGTAAAAGGGGTTTATTAAACCTACTTACTTGGCAAATAAATTTACTTCAAAAACACGAAAATCACCAAAGCATTTTCTAATTAGAAAGTTCTTCACTTAAAAATTACCTGTATTACTGTTTGGCTACTCACTGCTTTACAAGTCTCCATACGTAGTATGAGCAACAGTTTATAGGTTTGTCAGTGACACCATGTTAAAAAGCATTTAGTCACTTAGTATTCCTTGCTTTGGTAAAATACGTCACTAAAGTGCGCGTCAGCAATTGAGAGCATAAACACCGTCTAGTAAATGTCATCGTACTACATCTTAGAACAGTTTTTATTGAGTAAAGCAGGAACACCAGCATTTTTAAGGAAATATCACGTGAATGGACAATGAGTCAATCGTGAGTTGTTTGTGTAATCCTTCATGTACACTCACT
The DNA here is from genome assembly GCA_038496445.1 of Trichosphaerium sp. ATCC 40318. Taxonomy (NCBI): domain Eukaryota; phylum Discosea; class Flabellinia; family Trichosidae; genus Trichosphaerium; species Trichosphaerium sp. ATCC 40318. Next base: position 66,359 of record JALMLS010000489.1, on the reverse strand, counting down.
TCGAGATGCACATGATCACGATTTAGAACAGATCCAATTGTCTGAGATGAAAACACTTGACCTTCTGCATATGTTTCACTGTATCCTGGCTCTGTATCAATGTATCCAAGATCGATCTAATTATAGAAATGTGAGCAAGCAACTTGAATCAAGAAAGTTGACATACTTTCTTGTGTTTATTATGATAACTGTGTTCTGGAACGAGCGCTGCAAACTTAATTCGTTTTGATACATGGAACTCAGCCTCCACTTTGTATCTAATATTGTGGTTATTTGTCATGACAATGTTAATATCGTACCTAATACTGACAACGATTGTGTGGTTATAAATATGTTGTATCGTATGACCACCACTCAACAAGTAGGAACCTTCAATTGGAATATCAAAGATGATTGACAACGGATACTTGTGATAGTTGTAGCTGAACTTTGACGCATACAGTGCCAAATCATCATCTGCTTCTTGTACAAGAGATGCAGCATCGTCCATGGTACAATCTTTTGAGAATACATCAACATCCGACAGATGATGAGGACAATCATAGTTTGGATGATTCTTGAATCCGAGAGTATGGCTTTGAGGATATCGAGGAAATACACGATGAGGACGAGCACCATGAGCAATTTGAACAGATGTAAGAGCATCAACTACACCATATCCAGAAAGAGTATCAAAACCAGGTGTATGGATATCAATTGAAGCGAGTTTGAAGACAGTGTTCATGTATGACTAAATACAATAATATTAGCACATGTTTTGCTGTTGGCAATTTGACATGACGTACTCTTTCGTTTATTCTTGACTTTTCTAGGACAAGTCCAGCAATTGCGGCAAGATGAGAGGCTGATGCAGATGTTCCACGGAATGGATTGAAGCCAGGTGTTGATGTAGAAACACCATCAGCTGCTGTGAAGTCTGGCTTCATCCTCACTTCTCCACCTTGAGCAGCAGTGTAAACGCCTTCTTCCAGAATATTACCATCTTTATCAAAGAAAATATGTACTGGTCCTTGTGAAGAGGATTGCTCTAGAACAAAGTGAGCGTACGTGACCAACAAAAATAAAAGTGAAATTAATGTTTGTACCTGTAATAGTGGAGCCATTGAAAGGTTGTATTGGGTCACCAGACCCTGCAAATGCTGCAGCCACTGAGAAAGAAGCCTTGGCAGCAGAATGACCAAACGTATTTGATGGACGAGCAGGAATGTCAATACCTGGAATAAGCAACCGTATTCTTCTTTGAGATGTAGTTTCATTGTATTCGAAATTGAAAATACCAAAATTGACTGTAATACCAGGTGGAAGTCTTACAATCGAGTAAGGGCTCGGTACACCTTCTCTAGATGGCTGACTATCAGAAAGTTGAGGGATAAGAGCTCCATTATTGTCGAGCACTATAAGCCGATATCTCTCAATGGGTGTTTGCTAAAAATGAATCTGTCAAAAAAACTAGCACGTAAGTAATCCTTACAAAAGAATCTGACCAATAAAGGAAAATAAGCAAGTTAGCAGTACTTGAAGGATTAGTAAGTTGAAGTGTGCTTCTTCCTGGAGGACCTAATAATAAAAATCTATGAAAGGCTACCCCTGGTCGTAAAAATCCAGCGTTGAAATCGACAGCGTATGTGTGAGCTATTTTTTTCACAGGTAGTTAGGTAATGATTAGGTCATAAGTCGTACTGCGCATATTTCCTGCTGATGAAAAGTACAAAGCACCATCTTCAGAGACCTTGTCGATTGATTGTGCAATATTATCATCCTATACAGTATGAGTAAAAAATACTTTCAAGGAAACTTCAGTCCAAAAAAAAAGTGATTTATCACGTGACGCACTTGGAAAGGTGCTTGGTCAAATCTAAATATATCATCAACAATGATATCACAGCCGTATTCAAAACGAAGTAGTTCGATATTCCTTGCAAATTGGAACCTAATACCATCAGCAGTAGCAAAGAACACTAAAGAGCATTTAGAAAAAACAACAATATCAATATGTTTTGTACACTCTGCATCGGGAGCCAAATCAAAAATAACTTCAGCCATTGCTGATCCTTCACTACGACAGCCAAATCGTTGATTTTGTGTTTGATTTGTGAGTGGATCTGTAATGATTGTGATGGAATTTAAGTCTCCTGAGGAAGTAAGGTTGTCCAACACCTAAAATCAGGAATAAATATAATATACTGAACGTAGCGCACTGAGATACGTACATCAAGATCAATACAAGTTGAAAGAATGCCTATCTTAACACCTTTCCCTGTTGATCCTTCTCCCAAAACCCTTGCAAGATTTGCTCTGTGAGCCGCATCACCCTCTGAAACAGTATCCCGCATAGCAATTGAAAGCTGTTAAAAAAGTTAATCATCTTTATTTAAACCTCCCTCGCTCGCTGTGAATGATATGGTACACAAACCATAACCTGAAATAGAAGCGAGATTTTCGAACAATCTACTACGTATTTGGGTACTTTGAAAAAATCACGTGACTATTTTTTATGCCAAGCAAAAAAAAGTTATTTTTATGTGTAAAGTTTTTGGCTTACTGATCTTGGCTGTATTTTTTCTACCACAGGCATGGAGCATAGAGTTTTCATATCATCAATACTAGCAGGCATACGCACAATAACACATTCGTCTTGTGGATGGGGTTTGTACATAACCTTCATTATGGGCCATTAAAACACAATCATATAGTAACAATAACGTACTTCACAGCCGTCGACACTGTCTGCGGTGTTTGAAATACCATTGACATCGGAGCCACAAACTTCAACTTCCATCACTTCCGACGCCGTTTTGTATGCCATTAATGCCCTTGAGAAGTTAGAGAGAGCTACAGTACAGAATTAAACGTACATTTCTTTGTACAAGCCATCTGTTATACAAGAAGTATCCAATGACGCATCATAAGCGTCTAGCTTTCGTTTAATCGTATCCACATCCTCCATGACGAACTCAGGAACGTCAACACCCTTCAGAAACACATCTTCAGCGTAGAGCAAAGAGGCAGTTATTAAAAACAATACAAAGAGCTTCATCTCTTGTATGAACCTGAATTTGTATCATGGCACCTTTTGTGAATTCGAAATATCTCGTTTCACCTCAGTCTTCTAACACAAAACTCCTATTTATTATCCTTTCAAACAAAGACAGCGTTTCAACTGCGTGTGCCAAATAAATTCAAAGCAAATAGTTAACCAAAAAGGCCATGTTCCTCAACAAGAAAGTCACTTTCAAAAACGAAAAAAGGTGAATTTAATTGTTAATTTGGCTTGTGTAAAATAGATAGTAGCGAGATTACCATCAGCAATTTTTGTCAAAAAGGTTATTTTTGGTTGTAACCAAAAACTGAATGTGAACTAAATGAAGTTTATTGTCTAAACGCGTTTGTATGGCGTCTTTTTCCAGTACATAATGATTGCAAGTATTAACGCAAAGAGAAGTAATAAGCCAACCACTCCAAGAACAATAGAGAGCGCTGTTAAGATAGTATAAGTACAAAGAAGAATAATGTCGTGATTAATAAAAATACGTACTCTTGTAGTTTTCTTCTTTGACTTCTTCAATAGGTTCAGAATCAACCAACTCCATCACAAAAAGACCTACAACACATCAATAAAGAAAAATCACGTGATACGCGATATAACGTGATTAATCTCCTGTACCTTCTTGCATGTCCGATGCATACACATAGCCAGACTTTGCGAAAGGATACACTCCCCAAACTCCAGCGAGTCCGCCTAAAGCACAAAAGATCAGACGAAAGAAAATGCTACCTGGCCTTACTTTCAATTTTAGATGTTTGATAGTGAGCAAGAAGTGTTGGTTTATCAGGTGTTGTGATATTCCAAGCAATCACACCTATTTTCTCGTTTTACAAAAAGTTGATCTTAACATGTGATATGAGGTACCTTCACTGTAAAAAGCTGCCCAAAGAATATCATCTTTGACAAGCACATTATGAGGAAGTGTGCCTTGGAACTGGTTTGATGTAAGTGATCCAAGATCTTAGCAGTATTAGTATGCTTAGTAGTTGAATATCATGTATGTGTACATTTTGGTTGTGTGTTCCAATCAATTTCGCCTTCTGGTGTATCAAACATTTTCCATACAGTGATCGGCTCGTTTATACGCTCGTGTGTCACATACATGACACGGCAACTGTCATCAACCCAGATGTTATGTGCAGCGCCTTGACGACCTGATGAAAACGATTAAAAAGCAGAAATTCATTTCCGCTATGCTGGATGACAGAAAAGCACTATCTTATCACGTGCTAAACTGTACCTTGGAAATGTAGGACTTGGACCATATTAAGTGGATCTGTCACATCCCAGACATAAATGTCGTCATCTGATATGGCAGCACCATAGAGATAGTACACCTCACCACATTTTTTTACCTTTTGTTGTTAGGGTCAAAGAAACGATGAAAATGTTCTGTTTCATACCATCATATCGTGTATGTATGTCTCATTCCACTCTGTAAGATATTGTGGAATCATACTTTTGACATCATAAATGACCAATCCACCGTTTGCCACGTAATCCCATGATTCTGCACCTTCTTTGTACTTACCATTTGAAGGACCACAAACATACCTGAAAAAAGCAGAATTGGTACGTTTAACTTTAAAAGTCATTGGCGTACATAAAAGGTCTATCTTCTTCAACATAGACATTGTGAGAATGCATAAATTGATCTGTGAACGTTTGGTTGATCTTTGGGTCCCAAGGATCGGACATGTCGATAATTGTAATTCCTTTAAAAACCCAAGCGTTAGTTCATATCTTTTGGCTTTGTAAGTACCTTCAGGAGGAGAAAATAAATCAGAAAAGTTTCTGTTGCTAGCATCAAGAACAATTTCTACACCATCATATTGACGGAGTAAGTCACCATCATCTAAACCAATCATAACGGCTATTGACAAAGAAAAATTATGTTAGAATCATTGACCTGGAATTAATGCGTGTACCTGGGATGGTTATGTTGTCATGGTACGCTGCCCAACCACCCATACCTGGGTAGATAATATCATCTTTATCGTTATGTATTACAACAGCAATAGCACCTGAACACAAAAATAGTAAGAAAGAATATCAACTAAAAAGAAAGCTAACCCGCATTTTGAGCGTTGATTATCTTAATTGCGTAACCGCAATCACCAGCATCAATAATAGCGATATTTCCCAAAAGCTCAACGCCATTCGAAATAAAATCACATGCTTTATCATCACGTGGTTCAGCGGATACTAGCTTGCCATTCTTGACAAGGAAATTAACACAAAAAAAAAATGAGACATATTTTACTTACGATAGGACCAACTCTTTCAAGTTGAGGTGTTTGTCTTCCTTCAGTCATTTGGTATGTTCCTGCAACTTCAGGTGGTGAAGTAATTTCCATGTGTTCCAAACAAGGTGTGCCTTGGTAAAATACGTCAGCAATTGTAACGCAGCTAACGTTACCTTCAGGACATGCGCATGTCTGTGTGTATTCAGAAATACCATAGATAGTAGTACCGTAACTATCAAAACGTAAACAATGAGGTTTGGGTATTTTTGTCAGAGACCACGTGGGCCACAGAGAACGGTAACAAAAAACAAGACGCACTCTTTCATATCTCTCCACATGTTAATACATCCTTTCAAAAACTTGACTCGTTTTGGTTCAGTTGGGTTTGTCACATCCACAATATCAACACCGTTGGTCACACCAACAATAGCAAAGTAATGAGTGACACCATCCTCTTCAAAATCGTATCCCCTTTTTTGATTTAGAAAAGTCACGTGACATCTAATTTGGAAAATAACGAAAAGGTATCGAACTTTTGATTTAGCGTACCAAATATCGCTTAGTTCAGCGCAAGGTTCTTCTGTATACTTACAGGCATTGGCTGGATCGTCTTCAAGGATAAAAGAGTATTTGAGGTTACCTTTAACCTCTAGAGACTTTGGAAGCCCTTCAACGTTTTGGGCGAGAACTAGTGAGTTTTTTAAGAATGTGGCGGTTTTTTACTGTTTTTGAAGCATTTACGTACTTGATAGTGACATACAAAGACAACAGATCAACAAAGTGATCCCATATTGCTTGCTCATTGTTACCACTCTGAGTTGTCAATACCCGTAACAATGACTTAACGGCAAAAATCACCCGAAAAAAGTGCTCTGTCAAACAGATGACATAAAACTTCATACTTATTGTATTACCGTAATGGTGGCACTTGTTTTTAGTGATAAGTGCATAAATTATATGAAGTAGAAATCTTCAGGCAAGCCACAAGAAATGAGTGAATCCCATTTTTAAGTTGAAATGCAATTTGCGTGTTTTCTTTACTGCGACCACTAAAATTCAAGCATTATAAAAGCCATATGGCAGTCATTATCACTTTCTTATTGTGGAACAGTGAGGATGCAAAAACAAAGTTAATAAAGGTGGTTTAGATGGTAGACAACTTCGTTTTAGGATCGCAAGTGAGGTTTTTAAAATCACGTGCTAGTGCAAAGTCATAATTCCTCCTACCAAAACGTGGATCACATTCCCAAAGGTTGGATAAGCTAGTTCTCCTTCCAGCTGAGCTTTAACTTTATATCGTGATTTAGAAACAATCATCAAGGGATTCTCATGAAGTCAAGTAGTTTACTAAACTCACCAAATTTACTAACGCAGTTAATCAAATTTCGTAAAAACGACGCAATGCTACAGCGTATGTAACAACGACCTCAGTAAGATTGTAACTTACCTATTTTTTAGGGTCATTTATTGTAGCCTCACTGCCTAGAACCACGTGCAGTAGGTATAAAAAGGGTTTTGTGGAACGACAATTTAAATCTAGAACTACGCTAAGAGAAAACAATATATCACCATTTTATGGCTTATCGTATTGCGCCCATGTACATACCCCACGTGAGACGATTTTGTATTCTCCTTTGAGATTCTACTCCACTAAGCCTCGAGATAATTTTGTACAAGAAATAGAACAAGTACGGCGGCACTATTCTCCTAATGTTTAAGAACCTTCATTCATTTTAGTTTTGTCACGTGCTTTTTTTCCTAACCGTTTTTAAACAGGAGTATTATGAAAACAGTAATAAGGTATTACGGCGTAGTTACAAAAACGGGAAAAAGAAAGGGCTAGTAGAAGAGTTTTATGAAAATAGTCAGTTGCACGCTCAATGTTGCTACGATGATGATGGTAAAGAACAAGGTGATCACAAGATTTGGCATGAAAATGGTACTCTCTCCTCCATAGTCCATTTTAAAGACGGACAAGCAGAAGGAGAGTGCAAGCAATGGAGTGAGAATGGAAGTTTGACTCATCTTTGTCATTATAAGAATAACGTGATGGTGGGTGACTACACAGAGTATTATGAAAATGGAATTAAAAAAGCTCAGTGCTATGTTAAAGATGGCAAGAAAGAAGGTGAATATAGACAGTGGCATCAAAATGGTAAATTAAGTCAACTATGCTATTTCAAAGAAGGCAAGAAAGAAGGTGAACACAAAGAGATGTATGAAAGTGGTAAGTTGTCGTTCAATTGCACTTTCAATGCTGGCAAGAAAGAAGGTGAAGCTAAAACGTGGTATGAGAGTGGTCAATTAAAACAACAAGTCTATTTAAAAGATGACAAGCGCGAAGGTGAATGCAAAGAGTGGTATGAGAGTGGTCAATTAAAAGATCAACTCTTTTACAAAGATGATAAAAGAGAAGGTGAACACAAGATGTGGCATGTAAACGGTCAACTAAAGGAACGTTTCTGTTATCATAACGACAAAGCACAAGGTGGAGCCAAAACATGGCATCCAAACGGAAAACTAAAGGAAGTCTTTAACTTTAAGGATGATAAGTTTGAAGGAGAAGCGAAAGAATACTATGAGAACAGTCAATTGTGTATACAATGCTATTTCAAAGATGGAAAGAAAGATGGCAAGTCCACAGAATGGCATAAAAGCGGTCAAGTAAGGGTAATAGGATTCTACAAAGATGGTAAAAACGAAGGAATCCTTACAAACTGGCATGAAAATGGAAATATGGAATCCCTTAAGCATTATGAAAACGGCAAGTTGGAAGGTGAAGCAAAAGTTTGGTATGAAAACGGTCAATTGAGCATACAACGTTGTTTCAAAGAAAATAATATTGATGGTGAATGCATAGAGTGGTATGATAATGGACAGCTCCGCATGCAATATTATAACAAAAGTGGCAAGAAAGAAGGTGAATATAAACAGTGGCATAAAAATGGTAAATTAAATGGACACTGCCATTATAGAGATGATAAAAAAGAGGGTGAAGCCAAAGAGTGGCATGAAAATGGTCAATTAAGTGCACAAGGATACTTCAAAGAAGACAAAAACGTAGGCGAATACAAAGAGATGTATGAAAGCGGTAAGTTGTCGTTCAATTGCTCTTTCAATGCTGGCAAGAAAGAAGGTGAAGCTAACGAGTGGTATGAAAGTGGTCAATTAAAATGGCAAGTCTATTTTAAAGATGACAAGCGTGAAGGTGAATACAAAGAGTGGTATGAAAGTGGTCAATTAAGGGAGCAAGCGTTTTACAAAGATGATAAACTTGAAGGTGAACACAAAGAGTGGCACGAAAATGGTCAACTAAGTATGCAGTGTCATCACAAAAATGATTATCAAGAAGGAGTAGAAAAACTATGGAACTCTGATGGTCAGCTGAGGGTTTCTTCTTAAACAAAGGACTAAGTAAGAATATTTCAAGAAATTAACAAGTGGCAAGAAATCAATTGTTCTTAATGTTTAATTATAAACTAAATGTAGTTTATTATCTAAACACGTTTGTATGGTCTCTTTTTCCAGTACATAATGATTGCAAGTATTAACGCAAAGAGAAGTAATAAGCTAACCACTCCAAGAACAATAGAGAGTGCTGTTAAGATAGTATAAGTACAAAGAAGACTAATGTCGTGATTAATAAAAATACGTACTCTTGTAGTTTTCTTCTTTGACTTCTTCAATAGGTTCAGAATCAACCAACTCCATCACAAAAAGCCCTACATGAGTGCTATTTATTAAAGAAATCACTTGATTGCAAATCTCCTGTACCTTCTTCTATGTCCGATGCATACACATAGCCAGACTTTGCGAAAGGATACACTCCCCAAACTCCAGCAAGTCCGCCTAAAGTAGTAAAAATATCAGTATAAATTGCTACTGGGTGTTAGGCAGGTGTGGTCTTACGTTCAATTTTAGATGTTTGATAATGAGCAAGAAGTGTTGGTTTATCAGGTGTTGTGATATTCCAAGCAATCACACCTATTTTCTCGCTTTACAAAAAGTTGATCTTAACATGTGATATGAGGTACCTTCACTGTAAAAAGCTGCCCAAAGAATATCATCTTTGACAAGCACATTATGAGGAAGTGTGCCTTGGAACTGGTTTGATGTAAGTGATCCAAGATCTTAGCAGTATTAGTATGCTTAGTAGTTGAATATCAATGTATGTGTACATTTTGGTTGTGTGTTCCAATACAGTGATTGGCTCGTTTATACGCTCGTGTGTCACATACATGACACGGCAACTGTCATCAACCCAGATGTTATGTGCAGCGCCTTGACGACCTGATAAAAAGGTGACAGGTAATATGTCAACTTCTGTCAATTTTTTTTTGTCAACTTTCTGTGAACCTGTTCTCAACCTCTTCAGCTGTTTTTTTATTATTAACAAAGCATATCCTGCGAAGCACATATATATTGCTTAGGTTGAAAGACCTTTAATATTACGTTTCATGAAATACCTACAGTAATAATTGCTGACACAAAAAGTTGACAGAAAGTTGACCAAAAAATCAGTAAGTAGTTGGTAGAAATGAAGCCCTGAACCACAACTAAGCTATTTAAAAACAAACCAAGAACTTCACCGTTTATATATATACTACAGGCATCTCATCAGCTACAAGTAAACGCCACAATAGAGGAGGAAATGAAGTTTATTAAAGTTTGGTAGCAAGGTATTTTTTCATTGATTTTTTTTTGATTATGATTGTTTTATTCTTTCGAAGCTATGAGCAAAGTTAATAGCTTAAATTTACCAAGATTCTAACCTTTAATGGCACTGTAAGGCGTTGGTTATGTTGAAGGCGTTGTTTTTTTTCTTTTTGGATTCTTTTAGCTTCTTTAGCTTCTCTCGCAGCTTTTTGTTGTGCTTTTAATTTTAGCAGCGGAGTATTAAGCCGTTTCACTAAACAACATTATAAGCAAAAATTAATGTAGCATTAGCACATGCACCGCTTTCTGATTTTCTCAGCTTGCTCTTTGCGCCTCTTCTCTGTGACAGCTTTGGGAGTGCCAACAGGTATTCCTTCTACTGTACGCATGCCATCCTTTAAGCTGCACTTTGCATAGTTTGCCAGAGAAGAAAACACAACATCACAAGCTCGCTTAGTAGTACCCTCAAATGTTAACACATTCTTGACATCGCAGTTGTTGCCCTCACTGATATTATTCGTTCGACAGTGCTTCCAAGGCGTATTCTTAACAGTCCAAAGAGCCCAAGTAGATGGAGGAGAGCTAGTAAAAAAAAAAGTTTAAAACGAAAAGTAAGGAAAAAATAAGAAAAAGGTTGTGGTATGAATTATGTAGTGTACTCGGTTATTTCGTTTGCAACCTCAATGTAAGTATTAGCTAAGTATTTAATAAATTGTTTGCAGTCATCGCTCTTCTCAATCACTTCTTTTTTAAAGGCGTGCCATTTACGATAGAATGCTTTCTCATTTTTTTCGTATATCAGCTCAGAAGAAACAAGCTTACACCATCTATTCTCTTCTTCACGCCCTTCTTTTTTCAATCCTAGCCTTGCTCGCCTTCGTCTATGAGCTTCTGCTATATGGTAAATACACTGGGCTATTTTTAAGGGTCCCAGTACATTTGTAGCGGCTAAACAAATATTACTAGTTGTAAAACAAATGTTGGCAAAAAAAGTACCTCTTTTCATGTTTGTCTCTCCGTCAGTCATCAAACGCTCAAAAGGAGCACCACATACACTCTTTAGGTGCATAAACGCGTATTCATACTCTGCCAGTGTTTTATTCTTCATAATGGCAAAGCTAATACAAGTTCCTTTGGTGTAGTGTTCACCAACAGCCTTTACCCAAAAAAACAAAACCTAAAGTAAAATATATGAGCTAAAAAATCTTGTTTACTTTTACTACACGTACTTGAGCGTTAATATCCGCAATGCCAAAGGTGCCATCAACAAAGAGGACACTGGTATCAAGGTTGCGTATTTTTTTGTCACAATCTGGCTCGACAAATGATATTACATCATTTGTGGCTTGAACAATTCTAGATGATTCGGGGTACATCATCCGAATGTTTGAGTAAACCTGTGGGCATGTTAATCCAAGCATAATAAAAAACCAATACCTCATGGTGCATATCCTTTTCGTGGTGCACTCTACGCGCCAGGTATGCCATGTTATTAGCGTTAGGTACCTCATAGCCATTAAGAGGATCTTTAGATTCATCTTGTAAAAAAGCTTTATACTAGTACATAAAAACAATTAGTGATAGATGCTGATGTCATTTTTCGAAATACCACACTTCGTTTTGGTATTTTGCGTGCCAGATCTTTTTTAATGCTAGTTTTTGCGCCAGTTCCAAGTTTTAATTTATGAACGGGAATAGGGAGGCACTGTAGAGAATGCCCTAACAATTTTGGTTATTTTAAACTTCAATTAAACTGTTGTTGTTTATAGTACCTTCTGTTTGTCTGATATCCAACACTTGAGCATGTTCAGCGTCTTTACCAGCTCTTGAGACAATCTGTAACTTAGCTGTACAAATCCCGCGTCTTTTGCAACGGTAATACCATGTAATCCCTTTGTGTGTGTTTGCATGGCGTATGTGACTATATTGTCGAGCCCACTTTTTCTCTTTTGAACAATAAAAAACAGGGTTGTTTCCTTGGTTCCATGCAAGCAGCTTGATGTTACCTATTGATGGTATTGCTGGCCGTAATGGTGGCTCATTAGCGTCCAACATCAAACACAAATAGTAAGTATGGCTTGTTAAGTGATGTAGGATCTTTCAAACGCTCATAACACAATGTTCAAGGCTGTGTATACACTTCTTGAAGTTGTTTACAGATTTTTGTTATACTTACCTCCCATGTTACAAAAAAGTAACTATTGATATCTCGTGGTATGTTAGAAGCACTGTAGACATATTTCACCAATTGTAAAAAAGTATGGGGCAAAATCAAAAGATAATAAAGTAAACCATCTCGCAAGTACCTACACTATGCTTTTCTACGCGCAACAACTCTCTTACAGTACAATATGCTGCTGTTGTGAAATAAAAACCTTAAACGGGTTAAAAATGTGCAAAATGCATCACTATGTACTGTTTAAGGTGTAGTAGTACATACCATGTGAGATACGTGTAAAACCACATGGTACATTTAAAGCAAAAAAAAAACCCAACACGTGTTTTTTCTAAATCGGGCATCACTTTGTATTTTCAACTCAAATACGTTGTTTCTGGCTGTGCGTGCTGAAAATAATTTTTACAGCATTTTGTAACAAAGTTGACAACATCGTAAATATTGACAAAAAAAGTTGACAAAGTTACTATCACGGATAAAAACGGTTAAAAAGCAGAAATTCAAATACGCTATGCTAAATTACAGAAAAGTGTGCACGTGCTAAACTGTACCTCGGAAGCGCAGAACTTGGACCATATTAAGTGGATCTGTCACATCCCAGACATAAATGTCGTCATCTGATATGGCAGCACCATAGAGATAGTACACCTCACCACATTTTTTTACCTTTTTGTGTAAGCCACCTTATATAATTTTTCCGTCTTTTACATACCATCATATCGTGTATGTATGTCTCATTCCACTCTGTAAGATATTGTGGAATCATACTTTTGACATCATAAATGACCAATCCGCCGTTTGCCACGTAATTCCATGATTCTGCACTTCTTTGTACATTCCATTTGAAGTACCACAAACATACCTTAAAAAAAGAAGTTATGTTAATCAGGTGTATGTTAACGATAAAGGCATTAGCATACATAAAAGGTCTATCTTCTTCAACATAGACATTGTGAGAATGCATAAATTGATCTGTAAACGTTTGATTGATCTTTGGGTCCCAAGGATCGGACATGTCGATAATTGTAATTCCTTTTAAACAAAAAAGTTAGTTCATATCTTCACGCTCTATAGCTTTGTAAATATCACGTGCCTTCAGGAGGAGCAAATAAATCAGAAAAGTTTCTGTTGCTAGCATCAAGAACAATTTCTACGCCATCATATTGACGGAGTAAGTCACCATCATCTAAACCAATCATAACGGCTGTTGACAAGAAAAAATATGTTAGAATCATTGACCTGGAATTAATGCGTGTACCTGGGATGGTTATATTTTCATGGTACACTATCCAACCACCCATACCTGGGTAGATAATATCATCTTTATCGTTATGTATGACAACAGCAATAGCACCTGGAGCAGAAATCGTTAGAAGATCTGCTACCTAAAGCAGACTAATATAATGAGCGCTACCAGCGTTTTGGGCATTGAGTATCTTAATTGCGTAACCGCAATCACCAGCATCAATAATAGCGATATTTCCTAAAAGCTCAACACCATTCGAAATAAAATCACATGCTTTGTCATCACGTGGTTCAGCGGATACGAGTTTGCCATTCTTTACAATCAAATTAGCACCAAAAAAAATGAGACATATTTTGCGTACGATAGGACCAACTCTTTCAAGTTGAGGTGTTTGTCTTCCTTCAGTCATTTGGTATGTTCCTGCAACTTCAGGTGGTGAAGTAATTTCCATGTGTTCCAAACAAGGTGTGCCTTGGTAAAATACGTCAGCAATTGTAACGCAGCTAACGTTACCTTCAGGACATGCGCATGTCTGTGTGTACTCAGAAATACCATAGATAGTAGTGCCATAACTACATCACACCGTTAACCAACGACCAGTTTCGTCATTGAATACGTCGGTAATAAACACAATACGCACTCTTTCATATCTCTCCACATGTTAATACATCCTTTCAAAAACTTGACTCGTTTTGGTTCAGTTGGGTTTGTCACATCTACAATATCAACACCGTTAGTCACACCAACAATAGCAAAGTAATGAGTGACACCATCCTCTTCAAAATCGTAACCCCTTTGTTTTTTGAGTTAGAAAACAAGTCACGTGATGTCGAATATGGAAAATTGTACAAAAAGATCTATCTTACCAAATATCGCTTAGATCTGCACAAGGCTCTTCCATGTACTTGCAGGCCTTCGATGGATCATCTTCAAGGATAAAAGAGTACTTGAGGTTACTTTTAACCTCTAGAGACTTTGGAAGCCCTTCAACGTTTTGGGCGAGCGCTTGTGAGTTTTTTTAAGAATGTGGCGGTTTTTTAATTGTTTTGAAGCAGTTTTTACGTACTTGATAGTGACATACAAAGACAACATATCAATAACGCGATTCCATATTGCTTGCTCATTGTTACCACTGAGTTGTCAATACAAGTAAAAATGGCTAAAACCGAAAAATTTTTTATTTCCCAAAGTGGTGCTTATGTACTTGACAATCGAAAACGCAATGTCTATGTGGTAAAATACCAACACTGCGTAATCACAAGTGTTTTGCTAAAGAGAAGCAGAATGAGACAGTTTCAACGTGACGTCAATGTTGTGTTTTATTTTTCATCACTCTTCATCCCTGTTTTGAGGGTTTAACGAAGAGCAATTCACCATTACAACAACGACATCAATGTGTTTTCTATGTAAAAAAGAAAGTAGGTTCTTTCTTTATGAGTATTTTTGTTTCAAAAACTCTTCAAGCTCTTCGATGTTGTACCTTGAAGTAAAACAGTTAGAATTTCTTTTTTAGTTCAACAAAAGTACTAACCCGAAAGGTCCAATACCACTTTGGTATGCTATCATTCCCTTATCAACAACATAAAGTCTCTGAAACTTTGTTAAAGAAGTCGCGATTATTCTGACTGTACCTCTGGTTTGGCTTCCCAAGCTTCGTCTGTTTCGTTCTCTATGCAATCAACAACAACATCATCTTTTAGTGATAGTTCGTTAATCATATCCTTCAAAACCATTAGCCAGGTAGTTTTATATGAAGTAAATCCACAACTACAATCATCATAATTGCGTTTCTTTGCAAAAGAAACAAGTGCTAAAATTAGGAATAAATTATTACCTTGGTAATATCCATACGGGCTTCCAAAGTCTTTGGTTGAAGGTAACATACGCCATCGTTATCGTTAGTTGTCACGTGCCACTCATCAGTTGAGTGTGCCTCCACAATGTACACTACCAGATAATCTACCTATTATTTCTGTGTTAATAATAAATATCTAACAGGTGACCTTTCTAATTACCTTAGCAGCGTATTTCGCTACTATATCTGATACTGCAACAAGATGCAGGCGGAATGGGGGTCTGTAAAATAGTAAGAACTAATCTGAAAACCCAAAATAAAAAAACTTCAAAAAAACCCAAGGAGAATTAAGTACTGACCACGTGTAACTTCCAAAGTTGAGAACGACAGGTTTATCACGCGCAATAAGCTTCTTAAAGTCTAGTTCTTTACCATTCAGGTCAAACACTAAGGACAAAATTGAGTAATCTCAAAAATTCAAAAAAACGTGAAGTCACGTGACGTACCTCGACCTCCTGGCGCTTCGTCGCCTACTTTCACTTTAGGATGGTCCATATTTTCATATGTTGGTAGTAGATTGCTATTTGTTTCTTTCATTTTTTCCCAATACCCTTGTTTATCAAAAACGCCCTGTAAACAACAATGAGCGAAGAAGTAGTTTGGCACGGGGGTTGATTTTAGCTTTTACCTTTATCCCATCGATAGATAGGGTATTAAACATCTTTAATCTCTCTTCGCTGTAGTCTTTCCTTGCCGTAGAGCATTTATTCGGAACCACGAATGGCTGTGCCATTGCGTTGGGTTATCAAATGTTGTTTGAAAATTTGTGATCCGTGGTTGTTAGCAGAAGCTGAATTTTCTGAACAGAATTTGATTGATCAAGTATTTCGCGTGAACAAACGCTCTTCACTCAAATAATCTACTCGAAAATAAACGTAATAATTCAGCAAGTGCCAGCCTGACCACCCATAGCCAAACGCCTCTATAAGAATGCACGCTGACACTTGTGGGAGTTTAAACGCTAAAGAAAGAACTCAACCTGAGTTTGGTCAACAATAGTGTGTATTTCTTTGCAAGTCTACATGTGATAATTAGGTGTCAAAGTTCATAGACAAACAGTTTTCTTTGCTTTTGATATACTTTCAAGCACCTGATGCAGCTAAGAATCAAACTAAGATGACCAATCTTTTGAACAGACTTTATTGTTTACAACTAATTTACAACAGAGTTTTTTGGGAATAGAACTTTGGTTCCCGTTTTTAAGACTCTACAAACAATAATCAGCTTGCAGTTTTTTTGTACGGTATAACATAGTATATTCTAAAAGCTTGGTACCTTTGTTTTGACCTTGGATGTTTCTGAAAGGCAGACCAATTCCAATCAGTCTCAGGGTAAACTTTTTCTAAAACATAAGGATAATAATGGGCTATTCCAGCTCCGCCAAGATCGAGTATTTGTTCATAACAAACACGATGCCTATAATAAACATGTTAATTATAAATACCTACAGCGTTTTAAACAAACTAATACCAATCGGATGCTTGTCTTATATCAAGAGCGGGTTCTAAACTTTTCACAAACTTGATCTGTGCAGACGTGCTCCAAGTACGCTTTCTCCTACAATATGTCAGAATCCAAGCCTTGTAATAGACGAACAACCTGTAGAAGAACTTATCTGGATCCCATATATAATTGGAGAACACTGAAGATAGAGCTCTTGTAATACTACCTCCATATCTAAACAGACATAAAAGTATTTCATGACAAACAAAAATTAAAATATCAAGTACTTCAAGCTCAATATACTACCACATATTGGAGCCAAGTCTTTCGACTTTACACCATACCAATCATCCATCGTCTTAAAGCCAAGTTTTTGTCCAGCAACCAAGAACATATCCTTTTGATTATCTTCTAACTCCCAATGACCCAAAGCTTTGAATCTGCCAAGAAAAAAATTAATCCCAACACAGAAGTTTCTAGGCACGTGCTTGAACTTCGCTAATTCCCAAGGGTACTTAGGATACGCCATTTGCACTACACCCATAATAGAACCATCGTATCTTGAAGCTTGTTAGCTGGTTTTTAACCAAGAAAAGAACAGTCGGCGGTTAACGTACTTTGCTGTAATGTACTTGCCTCCCATCGCGTCAAACTGCCGCCGGCGTACAGTGTACCAATCATCTAATAATTTTACTTCGAGTTTACTAGCAATACGCTCTATTACGCGTTTATCGGATTCATTAAGCTTTTTTGGAGGTACAGGGACCGCTTTTAAGGCTCTGGCTACACAATTGTTACTAAGTTCTTTAATTCACTCCAAGTTCATAAAATACGTACCCCGCCTCGAAATCCTTAGTAATGCGCTGGTACTTATAATGTCCATAGCGGGTTACCGTTTTAGTTTAATAGCACGCCAAAAAAGTAGACGCGGAGGACTTGCCATCACTATGGAGTGACCTGCGCATGCATTTACTGTTTAAACAGACTCACGTTGAACGGCTGGTTTCATTTTCTTTCGAGACCCTATCACAAGGTTTTAGAATACTTTACTAACAAACACAACGATTAACAAACAAGAAACGAGCATTGGATGTCAGGAATGCTTATTGTAAGCTTCTTTTTTATCTCTAATTTACAACAGTACTACTAAATACCCATCTCCAGCCAACCATCCAATACATCGTTACTATCATCTGCAGGAACGTTTTGAAATGTGGCAATATGCTCAACAGGACAAAGCTTTGTTGGTGCTCCCACTGACAGCAACTATAAAAAAGAAAAATTAGTTTTTCTGTACTTTCTTTATTTGGCTTTTCTCAAAATAACGCACGTGTAGGTTATTAGCAATCAAGGGATAGCTATGACTCAACTTATGTAGCATAGCTACAGCATTTGTAGTATCCTTAGCATAAAGCTTGTACGTCCCATAGGTCCGAAAAGCTTCACCAATAGCAAAACCAACAAAAGGATAAACTGTGTCATGTGCCAAGCCGGATACTAGACTTGGACTTGAAACGACGCAATCAGCTGATTTGATGGATTCTTCTTCAAGGCCAAGTTTCTCGAATACTCTAGTAGCAGCTGCATGACAATAGAAAGTATTCATTGGCAAAGAACTCTCATAAGCGGCACCAAAGGCTATCGCTTCTTTAATATGGCTTAAGCTAGCGTTGTACATCTCCATATTTCTTTCAGCTTGCCATAGCTCAGCCTAATAAAACGTTAACACATGACCAAGAGTGATAATGTGTACCTCAACAACGGCCAACATCTCAAGAATATTCCTCAGCACAACAATATCTTGTGAAGTCAGAACATTTCTGCGAATATCTTCTTGTATAGTCAAAAGACAAGCTCTTACCCATTTCGAGGTTGCTATAAAGTTCTCTGTTGATTCCCGACTACCTTGAGCTAGTATCAACCTCATATTTAGGGTCTTGACTGTATTTGTTAGCGTGTTACTTCTTGATATATTCCTCTGTGAGTCTATCAAAACAGATGTCAGAATTAATTGTGTCGCAAAAAAAACTATCAGAATACCTGGTTTTACTTTTTGTACCCTTTGTAGAAAAGTACACATATCAGAAGCTAAAGATATACATTTCATTGATATAACTTCATCATCTATTGCTACAAGATACATTGCAAGCAATAACATACCAACTAATAGTCATTACTTTTTACTGTCAAATTAGTTTGTTAAGTACCTGCTGTATCATAACTAGGTCTGTTTACAAGCCGTTCGTGACACTTCAATGCAAACTCACCGAAATCTCTAGCCCTTGCCTTATTCTTGTAACATAGCTGTTGCATTGCCAATATTGAATACGTCTGTAAATTACGAGAGGTCACTAAAGCGCTCCTTTAGTGCTTGAAATAGAAAGTTTTTTGCTACCTTTTCGATTCATAAAGTCATCCAGATCATAAGCTGCACTAGGCAGCGCAAACGTAGGCATGTCCGACCCTATAAATCCACTATAACTATCTATACAACTTCTAATATTGAAAGCATTGTTCAAACGAGCTGTAGAAAGAGAGAAAGCATTGTTCTAAACGAAAAATAAGAATTATCCTTTTCTGCCTTTTTGGAAAACACGTGCAACAGTTGCGTATTTTTATACTTGCTACAGCTAAACTACTGTTTTTAGTACTCACAAAATGCTTTCTCTTTAATTGTCTTGTGTTTGACAGTCCGTAAGAGTCCATGATTGTTTGCCTAAGTGATTTTTGAGTTTGCTTCTCTAGAGCTATCGCTTTTTCAAGATTATCGATTTTATTCTTTAGTCTGCTATGATTGGAACCTACCACTGTACTTTTAGTACACTCTGCTGATTTTGTAACGACTTTAATATGTTATTATTGTATTTATCTCTACGAGGCACCAACAGCATTTATTATGCGTAACGAACCACTAGAATTGTATTGTTTAGTACCTTGTCCTTTTTTCCGTCCTTTCGGTTTTAGCGTCTCGTAAACACATTGTAACTTCGATTTAGTACAATTCACTTGACACCGGGTCAATTCTTGTATTAATGCTAGACGAACACTTACAGCATGGCGCTTTCTTGTCACACTTTATGTGTTTCCTTCTACACTCTTTACATGCTTTCATCATCAAGTCATCACGCGTTATAGCGTATCAAGGGCGGAAAAGCAGGTTAAGTTACAAAAATAGTCCGTTTTTGATCGCGTACTTAATACTGGGTTGACGTAATACGCTTTTACAACATGCCAGCGCTAAGGTTGTTCGGTAAGAGGTGGCTTATAGGTACGTCGTCTTTGTTAATGCGCTTCTTTTATGTAACTAACGCAACTACCAGGAACGGATGACTTTGTAGTACCTGGTTTCGTTGCAGCACTTTTTAGATTAATATGGTACGTTTTCGTGTTAATACCGTTACAATACACTAACACGCACAGCTTCGTTACACTCGCAGTTGTATTTACGTCACTGAACTTTGAATGCTCAGCAAGTACGTTTCAACACTATTCAGACTAATGAACGCACATTTATAATGAATTGTATAGAAAACGTATTCAAGACGTATATAATAGGCGCCATGGTTATTTACGCGATATCTTTTATTCTCACAACGGCAATTGGTATTATATCCCTACAAGGTGCACTACTAGAAACACACAAGCGTGAGAAAATAGTATACTTCCTGTATCCACCATTTAGACCAAGCAGTACACAATTAACTATAAAAAACTTGTGACATAATTTTTCATGACACTTAACTCTTCAAGTTATCTTCACAGCGTATCTCTTGTATGTGAACTAATTTGGGCTCTCTTGGGTACTTGTTAAGTAGTCTGACTATACGCTCACAACTCATAATAGGCGTATACTGGCTATTCATACAAAACAACAACTGCTCAGACAACCAGAAAAAATCACTCACTATTCTACGAGTTGTTCTTGGTGGTAGTGGTCTATCACTTTTAATAACACTTGTATTCGTATTCACATTCTTTTTTGGTCCTACAAGATCAGAAAACTTAAAAAAAAACGCAACAAAGTGGCGTAAATTCTGTACGTTCTTTGAAACACAAGTTTATTAGTGTAAAGTTTCTGACATAGTTTTGTGTAAACAGGCCAATGCTTTTGTTGCTGTGCCGGCTTACAAGTACGTGAAATATTTACGTACACTGAATCATGTCATAAATTGTTTTTTCATATCACGTGATTAAGTGCTAACGTAAATAAACGTTAGGGAAGGGAGAGATCAGTCTTTCTTGAAGTTGGACAAATATTTGCTAGTTTTTTTAAAGGTGTTGATGTTGTACCATCTGATGTTGCTGCAGCTTTAATTATTATGAGAGCAAAACAAAGACAAACAGTACGTTGTTTAGCAGTTAAGATAGGTAATCTTATTTAATTACAGGCAAAACGACACGATCCAACAGCTAATATTGCTGAAGCAAGTGTTGTTCATGATGTTAATTACTTTGCAAAGTATGCATTAAGTGCTTACGGATGGCCTTTGTATATGTACATGAATCTGTGCACTGGGTTATTCAAACTAGGTAATGTAATAATGATGGTTTAGTGTTTGCTTACTTTTTAAACACTCAAGGTTTCTGTGGCTGCCTTTGTAGGTACCCTGATAATCGTGTTACTGTATGTATACCTGTACATTATTATCACATTCTAAAGATCATTTTTAGGGTGACAATTGTTGCTATTGTAATTTTACTGCTTTTAAGAAACAACTTAATATTGATCATACTATTGAGATAGTACACGTATGTATACCAGGCTTGATTTGCTCTACTTCTCTTTTATTTACATTCCTATTTTAGGTATGCTTTGAGAACGAACTCTACTACACTCCATGTACTATTACTACTTTATTTTCTGGTCAACAGTGCAAACTAACTATTTTTTTAGATTTCATTGTAGCAGATCATAAGAAAAAAGCTGTAGTTGTGTCACTTCGTGGAACCTTATCACTTAAAGATTGCCTTACTGATGCTACCGGTGAACCAGAAGAATTTGATTACGATGTTGATTTTACATGTTACGCTCATGAAGGCATGCTAATGGGTACGGTCGGTTATCTTAGTCGTACTTCTGTAAAATGCTAATGAAACAACAAAAGCTGCTGATAAAGTTATGGAAGATATAGATACCAGAGGTCACCTTGAGCTACTTATGCAGCAGACCCCATATAAAGATTATGAAATTCTCGTAACTGGACATAGTTTGGGTGCTGGCGCTGCAGCTCTATTGGCTGTCAAACTAAAGCCTCGATACCCTCAGGTACGATTCGTCTCACGTTTCATACAGCTTACAACCTGTAAGCTGAGATGTATAGCGTACTCTCCACCTAGTGTATTAAATGTAGAAGCTTCTGCTTACTGTAAGGACTTTATAACAAGTGTTATAGTAGGACAAGATGTTGTGCCAAGGTTAGAATGTGTAGTTTATTGGGAATGTCACTAACATTCTTGTTTAATATAGAGTAAGCATTGACACGCTTGAGAAACTTAAGTCAGATATGATAACAGAATCACATCTATGTAAATATAGCAAATACGGATTATTTGCTAGAGTCGTTCTTCCTTGTGCTGATACTGCTGAAATAAGTCTAACAGAAGCTCAAGAAGATACAGCGTTGACACGGTACATAATTTCAAACAATTCTTCTTTTTTTCTGACCTTTTTACTTTCTTAAAGTAATCAAGAGCTCTCTTCGAACGATACTGCAAGGTATGTACTCTCTTTACACTTTTAAATCCTGCTTGTTACATATTGATATTCTCCTCAAGCTTGGTTGTTCCTTTAGTGCCTCCAGGAAAAGTCCTATCATACTTCGTTTCTAATAAGAAACTATCTTTCCTAACAAAAAAAGAGCAATTTAAAGTACGTTAACGTATAAATTTGTCGAAATAATGTATACATCTACAATAATTAGTAGTTTTTATTAACATATCCATCTTCTCTAGGCACAGTGGGTTTCAAGCACAGATTATTCGTACGCGATTTTTTAAAAGCTTTTGCAATCAAAGGTAACAACACTAACCACAATGTTTACTGCAGACAAATAATTATTTCTAAATCAATGATACTCGATCATTTACCAGACCGTGTTGCTCATGTATTGAAAACAACAGCCGATGAATATACTTCCAGAGTACAAAAACAACTAAAAAGTCATCAAAATATCTAATCATTTGCATTTTTAGGGCTATTTCGAAGAACAAGAAGATATCGATGATAGCTTCTCGGGAATTGAAAACGTGTAAACTTAAAACCCTTTTCTAGTGGGACCAAAAATATACAAGATTACCTTCACTTTAGTGAGAAAACTGGGTTGCCTCAAAAAAGACATCCCATTTCTAAGGCTTGACAGATCCTCCATCTGAAGTACCAAGGGAGGGCTATGCAATGAAAAGCTATGCCACATTCGGTTTCTATCAGTAGTTATTCCCAAATGTCATTTTGTCAAACTTTAAGGAACACCGTTTGACACATTTTTGTTGACTTACATTTTACTCTTGAAAACGATTATGAAGGGCGCCAAGCGAATAGAAATTGGTTCGTTCCAATCAATAATGAAGGATATTGGCCTTTTACACGATTATTACTTCGATCATGGCACTTATATTCGAAATGAAGCCCAATTGTTTTTAAAAGAATTTGAGGTAAGTACTAATGCGTTAGCGAGGCTGTAGTAACAAAATAAGACGAGTCGAGGTAATAGTGACGTTGTTGCCCTTGAGCAGTGCAGGGTACTAACAAACGTGATATGCAGTACTTATTAAAGATAGAACGCTCTCGAAGAAGCAATACAAAATGCCAAAAACACTATGGAGGTCGCAGAAGCCAACTTAGATAAATTCAGCGCGAAAGGTACTACACAAAGCGCATTTTATAACTGTAGAAAAGTAAATGGATTATTCTTAGCAAGAGAGACGCGACAAGGTGTACACGAACAACTAGTCCGCGAACATGACTTCAAGGTAACTGATAAAAAAAAATGTACTGATTTGTCTTACAAAATTAGCTTGAGCGCGCTAAACAACGTGAACTATCACAACCAGAAGAAGAGCGTGAGATACGCGAGTTTTTAGTACAACACAATGAAGCAAAGAAGAAAATTGATTTGGCGTTTGCGGAAAGCAAGAAGCAGCTTTTGGACAAATACAACCTTGAAAACCCACCTAAAAATTAATGGCTACATTTAAAGGCTACTGTAGATAAAACAAACAAGTTTGGTGAGATGTCAACTTTTATTGAAGATGCTTATTTGTCATCACCAATACTGTACTATGTATAAACATAACGCACCTATATTACCAATAGTCAATAATTAAGCTTCCAAAAAAGTCCAATTGGTTAAGTTTACGTTAAATAGTAGTTTATTGGGTAAAGATTACAGTAGGGCGCTCAATATAAGGCGCAAACGGTATATAGTAGATCTAGTAAATAGTATCAGCACAGTTGCGTTGTTGGCCATCACTACCAATGCAATACACTACAACCACTTTGATGGTAGTATTATCATGTAGTATAGCGGTGTATGCTCAATTTGGAGAGTGTAAACAGTTTCCGCTACTCGAAAACCTCTGTAGTAACGTTATACCGTCTTCAGAGTCTGTTTTCGAGCCTAACACGCGATATACAAACGAAACAGAATTTAATGAATTTGCCGTGCTTACCTACGCACAAAATAAGTATAGAATAACAGCTGGAGGCGTTTTCTCTACAATATGTGCTTCTGCCATTAAAAAACTCACATGCATGCGCATCTTCAATGGTTGTGGTGGTACGATATTCCCTACGCTAGTACACACTGCTTTCAACCCTTTATTAATATTTTAAAGCTGGTGGAGGTTTTCCACTCTACCCGTGTCGTAGCGAGTGTGAAAACGTGTTAGACGCTTGTAAAGATCTCTTTGAAGCTCAACCGCAAGTCAAAATTAACTGTACAGAACTTGACACTGTGTTGGGTGAGCATTTGTTTGTTTTTGTGTGCTTCAAAATTCGTAACCGTTTTTTAGGTCTACCAGCTTATCCTGTAGATGGTAAATTTCCTTGTATTACAAGGAATACATCAGCTATAATTAAAGACAGTGATTGCATGTGCGTGTCACGTGATTAATCGAGTCGCCGTGGATTGTTTTTTTAACAATGTTCCGTAGATCTCCTGTTCAATATAATCCAAGTGCTGGTCCTGAAGATCGTGTGTGCACAACGTATGTTCAATATACAAGTGGTGTGTACCATTAATTCTATAATAGGGGTTGTCCTAATACTCTTGTATGGAGTAAGAAATACTGGGACATTAGTTTTTGGTCTGATCTTATTCTTGCACCAATATCCCTCATTTTATCTTTGTTCACATTAACAACAATGTTATCGAACAAGATTTATAGAAAATTCCCTACTGTTATCCTATGTTTTCTTGCAGGATCGATCGCCTTCCGTACGTATACCCAATCTCTATATAAGGCCTCAAAAGTAAAATGCTTTCCTAGTATCATTGTTGCTAAGTATATCTCGTTGGGGAGGAAACTACTTAATATGCAATGGGGATGGGTTGCTTCGCTCTGATGTTAACTCTGCGAATTATCTATGCATTCTATTTGGTACAACAGCATATACTCTGTTATTTGTATGCCATTTCTACTGGATGACAACAGCTCTTGTACGTGTTTGCTATTTGATAATTATAATGACTGTATTCTAGTCGAACTTATATGTTCTTCTCTTCCCTACAGCACAAGCACTTGTAAAGTGGGCTGCCTACCTTGGACCAATAATAATTACGTTAATCTTAACTGTTATTACAGCTAGTAAAGGCCTTTTTCACGCATCAAATTCGAGCCACATTTGCATGAGTATGTCTTATATGAAAAAAAAACATGGAAACTAATTTGTTGTAAAGTATCTTCTGAACCAGCGGACAAAGAGGACTATCTTGCTTTATTAGTAATACCAGTAAATATCGTATTTTTTATAGGCTTTTCTTCTATCATCTTATCGGTGTACCTCATTATTCGGGTACTCAAAGATTGATTTAGAAAAAAAATCTGACACTGACTACTGTTCAGAGAAGAGGGAACAAAAATAGTTTGACACATAGTCTACAGCTTAACTCTGGTTTGGATTATTCTCTACAAATTGGTATTTTAGCTCTGCTTATATCCTATGGGTTTGTGTTGCTTGTTTTAGAGATATTCTACATAGTGTCTTACACTATAGTTGATGCAAAACTGGTACTTTATTTTTTTTGCTTTTCTTTGATACTTTTTCCACGGCTAATACTCGTACAAGCAAAACGTTGAAGATGTGATAGCATGTGAATTACAAGGACTCAGTAATTGCCCTACAAGAAGTGAGCTTGAACCAATCATGTGGAGTGTATCTGTATGTCAAAGCTGTGGGTTTTTTACATACTAAACGTTTTAGAATTTATGCGCCTCAAGCCTTGGTACTTTACTATTCCTTGCTTGCTTATGTCAACAAGACTTTGTTAATTCTATAAAATACAATTTCGCTATTGTAAGGGGAAGGAAAGTTGCTGCTAACCAAAAGTACGTGCATGAACTTTCCATGAAAAAAGAAAAGACATTTTGTTGACATGTTTGTTTTTTTAGTATTATTACACCTAGTGAGTCACAAAGAAGGCTTGTTGGGTTAGACACATCTACAGAAGCACCTTATGAAATGATGCCAAGAATAATGTCTTCAAGCAGTGAGGACGAAAGACCTATACAAGATAAAACCTAAATGAAATATTATCCATTTTTTTTGAAAAAATCAATCATAATTTAACTATCAAAACTGCCTAAACTATGCACACCACGTGCAAAAAGAAAGAGGTACTCGATTGTATATTTCGTAAAGATACAACTATGAGGAGATGTTTTAATTTTTGAAGCAATAAAATTTGTTAAGTTAAGTTAACTCAAACTAAGCTTCGTGTGACTTTAAAAATTATTTCTTATGGGCAGCGTTCTAGCTGTACACGCACACCAAAACGTAAAAGAATTGGGAAGGCTGCCAGAACCAGCTGTACCAGCCTTAACAGACGAACAAGCCAACAAGATTAGAGAAGATGTTATTTTACATTTAATGAATACACCACCTGTAATGACTCATGAAAAAGCAACAGCTATGGTAGATGCTTTGTGGTAAATAATAACCACAATAAATTTAACGTTACTAGTCTTCAGTATGGCATGTACGCTTAAATATAGTATCAGAGAACCTTTTTGTAATGGAACCATATTGGTCAAAGATTATAGACATCGTGTGAATACAGCAATGGACAGTGGAATACAGACCAGTTGTGAAAAACGGGCAATTTGTTGATGGAAGAATTGTCCCGTTTTAATGACTAAAAAGATTTTCATAGTCACATTTTTTTTTGCTTGTATTTGTTCAGCATTCAGTACATTGTAACAAGTTTCATATTTTAATTCGCCTGATAGAATCCATATTATTAGGTTTGAGTAACGACGGACGGAAAAATGGGCATCGATAATCCGATGTTTGGGATTACATAATCAAAGTCAGTTATTGGTTTTTTTTTTTAGTTACTTTTTACTTTGTATAAAATTACATAGAACGATGATTGCATCGACGTTTTTTATATACACCCAAAACGCAACCTTACCACGTAATTTTAACGATAATTAAAAAAATGGGGGTATAAGCTGGCCCTAAGAATAAGCTCTCTTTTTTTGTGTAAAAGGCGAAACCGGCCTCAGAGCTCCATGTTTGCATCATCATCTCCACCACTACCCATAATATCATCATCCATAGCATAGCTCTCTTCAGTAGATGAAGGACCAGCAGAGAACATAGGTTGTTGTTCCTACAAGCCACAATGAGGAAAAGAAAACAAATGTTTCATAATGAGAAAAAAAAAAAAGTTGGTTTATGAACATCACAAACAAAAGAATCACTGTTCACCAGAAATAAAAAAAAAGCACGTAGTTGAACTCTACAAAAAAAAATAAATTTAATCAAGTACCTGTTGTTGTCCGTCCCAAGGAATATTATACAATGTAACACAAGGCTTATCAGCCATAACGCTTCGGACAATCATTGATGGATCTGGGAGTGTACCTTGAGGATACTGTGTCATATCAACGCCTAGAGCAACCTCGTTGTTGATGTAGTAACCAACACGAATAAATTCATTCTTTTTATATTTGCAAGTCAATAAAACTACTGTAACGCCTAGTACATCTTGTGGTGGTATTTCTGCGGGCCTTGGCGGTGATGCCTATAGCGTAAAACGAAAGTTAACGAAATGCGTACTAAATCGATTGATTACATTAAAACAATCGAAATGTGGGCCTTTTAGTGTGTTTGGTAGAGTTTAAGCGACACTTCACTCAATCGTTGTAACCGCAAAATAAAAAAACCGGTTTGAGTACCTGGAATACAAATTTGTTTGTGCCGACAGCTATTGGTCCGAGAAGTATAGAATCTAATTCTTGATCCAAGTCTTTATTATCAGCGGACCCAACATACGTTAAACTCCACTCCAAGTCTATGAATATTATTAGTACGTGCGCCGGGTACTATATTAAAGCAGTTTACGTCATGTGGTTTAGACTACAAAAGAAATAACAAAAAGAAAAAACTGTAGCGGGGGTATTTTGTGCACGTACCATCTGTGATTGGGCTTACGCACTCAAACGTTATTTCAAACTGAAATGGATTCGTAAATTTTGTAGGGTTGTCTAGTACTTGAATGCCTAGTACATTAATGCTGCTCATTTGTTTAACTTGTTTGTAAAAGTGGCGGGAGGGTGGAAAAATATCAAAGTGATGTTCGAAGTATTTCAACGGTATTCTCTCTTCGAGCTTTTTTTTGGCGACTCGCTGTGAAAAAAACTCGCAAAAATTGAGTCTGAGGCAAATAGCGTTTGTACTGTTTTAGACCATTGAACATTGTTATGGCGGCACCTGCAAAGCGCGTTGTGGTTGTTGCAGGTACAACAGGGGCCGGCAAATCGGATTTGGTACATTTAACGTTTGTAGACGTCTACTGCGTATTTAACGCGCTTGTTAGGCGGTAGAAATAGCATTACGTTTCAATGGAGAGGTACATTTTTGTAAGTTGTTACAATAGCGTAACCGCGTAAAGGTAGTATCAGCGGACGCTATGCAATGCTACAAGGTGAATTCCATAATTTACGCAAATTTGTAACGTTAAAACAGGGGCTACCAATAGCAACAAACCAGATAACGGAAGACGAGATGTCTGGCGTTAAGCATTGGATGTTAAATATAATAGAGCCTACAAATAAAGAATTTAACGTCAGGACATACGCAGAGCGTACATTGCCTATAGTATCCTTGTATAAGCAGTTTTATGACAAATCGCATCTCACACGCCTTAACGAATGACATATCAGTGATATACTGTCAAGAGGTAAACTACCTATCATCTGTGGTGGAACGAATTATTATATTGAAGCATTACTCTTTTCAACGAAGAGCAAACAAGAAAATGAAACTACAAAAGAAAAACAATCAGAACAAACAACAAAAAA
Organism: Trichosphaerium sp. ATCC 40318; assembly: GCA_038496445.1. Lineage (NCBI taxonomy): Eukaryota > Discosea > Flabellinia > Trichosidae > Trichosphaerium > Trichosphaerium sp. ATCC 40318. The sequence continues at coordinate 37,166 of JALMLS010000489.1, read as the reverse complement.
CGAGCTTGAGGCACTTCCAACTGAACAACTTTATGATATGCTATACGTACGTATTAATGAGATCTATTTTCGTATCCTTGTAGTAACTCCTGGCAGGAACATGACAAAGAAAGAGCAGGTCAACTGCATAAAAATAATCGAAGAAAAATTCTCAATTCTTTGGTTATTTTTCAAACCACTGGGTTAAAACATTCAGAGTTAATAAGCCAACAAGGTAAATATATATACTTATTGTGTATTAATAGTTGTGGTAGTTGAAAAGATGCGCTATGAAGCATGTATTATTTGGGTAAAATGTGACACTTGTGTTTTGAATACACGTTTGGCAGCACGTGTAGACAAGTTACTGGCCAAGGTATACAATCGTCTCTTACAGTAGTTTGTCTTACATAATACAGGGCCTAGTAGATGAGCTGTTGAGTATCAGGAAGACCTTTGAAAGCCAGAATGTTGAGGTTGACTACACGAAAGGTAGCGTTACAAATAGTTTAGTTTAATCCTTAAGTAATTCTCAACTTTCTTAAGGCGTCCTGCAAGCAATAGGTTATAAAGAATTTGATGCATTATTGAAGTACTTGTCATTAAATGATGGCACTAGTAGTTTAGAATCTGATGAAGGCAAAAAACTTCTTGAAGATTCACGTGATAAGCTAATACAAACAACAACGTGCGTGAAGTCTTTTCTTTTGGTTTAACTTTTAACTATTGATAGGCGGTATGCTACAAAGCAGATAAGGTGGATCAAGAACCACCTGGTTCCTAGACTTCACGAATCCTTTGGTAAAGGAATATACATTGCTGATTCGTCAGACAAGGTACAAAAGAATTGATGAAGAATTTCGTACTCAAAAGTTGCGTTTAGGAAGCCTTTGTTGCTACTGTTGTCACACCTACTTGCTCTTTGATTAAAGACTTTGTTCTTAATTCAGAGCCTTTGGATGTATATAAAAGTATTCAATTTATACCAGCTGCTAGTGTTGAGACAAAGATGCCAGAAACGAAGTAAGTTCTTTAAAAAAATTATTTTCTTTTTGAGCTTTTTATTAATGGAAATTAAGAGTGTGGTGTGAAGCTTGTGAGGTTGAAATAAGTCAATTACAATGGGATCCACATAGAAAGGGACGTAGACATAGGACAAGAGTGAAAAAAAAGGGTAAATCAAAGAAAACAAACGAGGAATAGGCCAAAAAAAAACGCATCTAAAAACTAACAATTGTACAAATAATATTACTTTACTCATTGAGAACGCGAGAACAACTGGAATTACTGTAAATATGTAAACAAATATACGTTGCGGATACATGTTCACAAGAGATGATGCATGATAGAATCCTTGCGCGAGCGGATGAGAACAATCCAGGCACTAAACAACTTTTATTTAACCTGCTAACTAAAAAAGATTTTCACCATGTGAATAAATGAATACGCTCAATAATCATCGCCTCTAGACAAAATTTCTTTACACGTAGGCCCAAGGTAGAGTGTATGTTCAAATTGTGCGATGTACGATCCCTAGCTCAGTTAAAAGAACGGAGGTTACAAGCTTTCTGAGAAAAAGGTCAATGCATCAAAAGTACCTTAATATCACATAGAGGAGGATGATCACTTATGACTCCAGCGTTTATCAAGTTTCTCAATGCCATCGCGTGCCTGTTTAAAGGAATGATTAGTTGTTACAACTGAAGAAAAGGATTCATCTTTTTTTTCTATTGTAACGCTACCTTTTGAATCCGCTGTTGTCAAGCCATCTACGACAAAATGCTAGTGTATCATATTGATTGTCAATGTGCCTCAAAAGTTGTTGGGCTCCTTTAGACCTAAACATACACGTGACCTTCAACACAGAGAATATAAAGTAAATACCTTAATTGTGGAAAAGCTGGAGCATTCGCATCCTTGTAGTAATGACTACAATCTCCAGAATCTCTCACACGACCTACACAAGATTAGACAGATGTGTTCATATTTGAATTTTGGAAAAGAAATACTTACCACGTCCTGTTGATGCGAATGTCTCAATGGCGTAGAACTCTCCTTCTTCCATTTTTGTATTGTCTGTAACGCGAACATTTGGGACACTCTTGCCAGCGTGTATAACGTAAGGTCGTATACTGTGTCCACATAAATTTTTAATAGATTTCACTAGTGCAAAGAGGTAAATTTTAGAGTTGTGAAAAGGGTGGCCCTTTGAAACTTGGAATCGCAAATACAAACAAACAGCAGCAAAAAAAAAGACAGTTAGACTTACCGTCATATATTTTACCGTTAAGCTCTACTTGATAACTTTCCATAACCTCTTGTACTGCTGCTCCGATTTCTCCAAGACGGGCATCAATACCAGCATGCTAAGGAACGTAAATTCGACCACAGCTAAACACAAATGTTAACCTTAATTCCAGTATTTGTTGCTTCTCTGGAAGCCTGTAGCAAGTTATCATATCTATCATTCCAAGTTTGTGTCCACGCTGAATCAATAATATATCCTAAAATATGAGCAAAAGAGATAACTTATACTACTCTGAAAAACATGCGAAATTTCGCAAAAAAAAACAGTCGGGCTCCGGCCAAAAAAATTCCGCCGGATTTTTAGCCGCCGATAATCAATTTCAACGAAGAAAAATCCACCGAAATAAACAACTTTGATGAAACTGTTACAATAAACTCAAAAATCACTTGCCATTGATATGTGTTCCGAAATCAATTTTTAATACATCGTCTTTGTGAAGTATGCCTTTATCACCAGGGTTAGGGGTAAAGTGAGCGGCACATTCGTTTATAGATAAACCAGTAGGAAAAGCTTGACCACGTTTAAGACCATCTGATTGTATCAACTCTCTAATACGTGATTAGCAAAAACAACTTATTTTTGAAGTCTTTTTTTCGTTCTTCCTGAAGAAACAATGTTGAGTTTGCATACCTTAGTTTGCCTTCTATCTCTTCTGCTATTACAGTGAAAGTCATTCCAGGCTTTATAAAATTTTGTGCATGCTTGCGAACTTGTCTGTGAACCTGTAAACTATTAGCGTATACAACATAGAGAAACGCTTTTCGTACTTCTGCCGCATGTCGTATATAGTTTATAGCCGAACTGTTTAGCCTAGCTCGTTCTCGCATCTCTGCTGACGTTGTACGATACGAGTTACTAATGCAAGTGAGCCAAAAATGAACAAAAGAGCGTTTTTTAAACAAGCTGTTGATTCATAAAAGTAACGTACCTTCCTTCGTACTCATGTATTTCACCCACGGGGTATTTGTCTTTGCAAATAAGCTTAGCCACAAGAAAATACGTGTTAAACTTTCGTTACGTACTGTCGGGAAAGAGATAGCAAACAGGTACAGTTGGTGGATCTGTTTGTTCGGTAGGCCACTCTTTTGGCTCTTCAAGTTTCTTTTGCTCTTCAGCTAGTTTTGATTGTTCTTGTGCTGTAGGAGTTATTGAAGTTGTAGTAGCTGTTGGTGTTCCGCTGTTAATATCAGCAAGAATTTTATTTAGATCTTCTGTTTCTTTGTTCTTCTTTTTTGTGGCTCGTTTGTTCCTCTTGTTGTTCTTCTTCCCACCTCTTGGTTTCGTTTTCTTTGAACCTCCATTGCGTCGTGACATGTTGTAACGATTATTTTGAAAAAAGAATATAGTATTTGGAGCATATGGTCAAGCAAAGTAGTGTTAAAATTGATAAAACAGAATTGTTCGTCTTTAGTTTTCTTTTTTGTTACAGTGTGCACGTGTCAACAAATTCGTTCTCCAATAAAATTGTTTTGGTTGGTTGTCCTTTAATTATTAATTTTTTTCAGCTACTGTTGGCGGACATACACAAGGTGAAAGCTGGCAAGCGTAGGTTAAAGAAAAGCGAAATCTTAATTCTAGTGAATGAAAGAATTTATTTTTAATCTAAAGGTACAAGGGTATCATCATCGGGTGTTTCGACAATGTCATAAAAACGTTGTGCATTGAATAATTTTAGTTTTAAACTAAATACTACAACAGAAATACTGGAAAACGCCATCAACAAACCAGCTAAAAAAAATCAGAAAAAAAAGCTAGCGTAAAAAAAAAGTGGTTTAAGGAACTTACCGACCCACGGTGGCATCATAATCTTTATAAGAGGGAAGAACAATCCGGACGCAAAAGGGATAGCAAGAGTGTTGTACCTAAACAAAAGCTATCAGTAAAGAAAGTACATTAAAGCATCTTGGTGATTTTTTATCAAAAGCTCTTCCAAGTAGACACTACTATGTTTGGCTACGTACAAGAATGCCCATACAAAATTCATTCTTATTTGGTTGTATGTACTCTTCATAATGCTCAACGAAATCAACACATCAACAAGATTGCTTCTCATCAAAACAATCTCTGCTGTTGCTTTTGCAGCATCTGTCCCAGCACCAATAGCAATACCAACATCGGCTTGAGCAAGTGCAGGTGTATCGTTAATCCCGTCGCCTACCATCGCTACAATATGTCCGTCTTGTTGCAAGTCAAGTATTTTTTGTCTTTTCTCATGTGGTAACACTTTAGAGAACACTTTAGAAATACCAATAGAAGAAGCCAACGTCTCAGCGGTAGTTTGGTTATCTCCTGTAAGCATGTATGTTTCTACAGACAAACGTAAGCTTACATAAAACGCTATGATTGTGTACCTATTGAATGTTGATGTAAGTAGTTAACTATTCTCTTTGCCTCTGTGATTGGTTAGGGTTTTACCTTTTTTAAACAAACCGACTAGCCTACCTTTTCTTGGAGGATCACGAAGGGCCACAGACCCAATGATAGAGCCATTTACAGCGCACAACATTGTTCTATGAAATAAAGTTAATGGTATTAATTAAGGTTGTTATTTCAATAAAGAATACGCACGTGCATCCGCGTTCTTCAAAACCCTCAATACATTTTTTGATATTGACATCCATTTTGATAGACTTTTCTTTCATGAGTCTCTCTGTACCGATTATTACTTGCTTTCCATTAACTTCACATTCAATTCCTTTCCCTTCGCTAAGTAAAGGCATCAGCTCAACTACTTTCTCAAGCATATACTTCGGGTCAAACACGTACATTCCTTTAAACTTGGCAGGTTGATTTACTGTGTATCCGTTTTCTTTCGCGTGATCGACAATAGCTTTTCCTAACCCCAGTGTTAATACGTCATGTTGTATCGATTTAATGAGGTTGCAATACCAATTGGATGTTCACTGTCAAGTTCAGCTGATGCAGCTACAGAGAAAAACTCGCTCTCCTCTATACCATCAACAATTTTCCAGTCAGTGACAACTGGTTTCCCTAGCGTGAGAGTTCCAGTTTTATCAAACACGACAGCAGTAACTTCCTTGGCTCTTTGTATTACCTATCAAAAATGAAGTGAGCCAACAGCAAAACTTGTATAAGAACATCACTGATGTATGAAAAAAAAAAAAGAAACAAAGTTCACCTCTCCGTTGGTTATAAATATGCCATGTTTAGCTCCTAAACCAGTTCCTACCTGGTAGAAATTGTTAGATTATGCGCTATCATTAGTCTTGTACCATCATTGCTGTTGGTGTAGCCAGTCCAATCGCACAAGGACATGAGATAACAAGAACTGAAATAGCAAATAGTGCCGCAAAGATTACTGGTTCTCCAACGTATTCTGGAATCCAGGAGGAAGGCACTATGCCCGTAGAAATCAAGGAGTACCAAACAATAAAATCTACTACAGCTACAAAAAGAACAACAGGAACAAAGTATCCAGATATCCTAACACGTCAAATAAGCGAAAAACAAGCATCCCAACAAAAAAAACTTCTCAGAAAACCGTACTTGTCTCCAAGCTTTTGAATATCAGGTTTTGAGTTTTGAGCGTCTTGGACCATCTTTGTAATCTGTGTCAACACTGTATCAGCTCCTACGCTTTCAATCTAAGGAGGTTATCAACAAGAAACCTTCGACAACACTTGTTGTATTTACCTTTACAATCATTGTTCCTGTGATGTTTATAGTGCCAGCGATCACTTTATCTCCTGGTTGTTTTAGGACTGGTCTCGATTCTCCAGTCAACATAGATTCATTAACTTCTGATTTCCCTTTAACGACTACACCGTCTCCAGGTATCCCAGTAGAAGGGAGAACTTTGCACAAATCACCCGGTTCCAATAGACTTGTATCAATTGTTTCACTGCTAACAACTTTGCCACCTTCGTCTGTTACAACAACTAAATCACAAGATCAGATATGATTGTCAGTTGAAGTGAGATTTCCTTACCTAGTGCAGTCGGCGTTTTCAAGTCCATGAGCTTTGTTATGGCCGTTGAAGTCTTGCCTTTGGCAATATTTGCAATGTAATTTCCCAGTGTAATAAACGTGATAAGCATGACGCTTGTTTCAAAGTTTAGTGTTGTTTTCGTTGTGTAACGAGTGATAGTTAATATTATAGATATAAGGGAGTAACAATAAGCAACAGTGGTCCCAATGACTATCTGAAAAAAATAACACAAGTTAGGAAAAGTTGCTGGAAATTTTGGGAAAATCAAACACAAAATAATGTGATTGTACCAGAACGTCCATGGAAGGAGAACAGTGTTTCATGGATTTGTAGGAGTTGACATATAGAAACGAACCAAGGATGAACTATACAACGAAAGTTAGAGTCATTCGTTTCCAATATCTGCAAGTAACGTACTTGAACAGGTGTAGCTAGTAGGAACATGAAAACAGCAAAAGGAGATACTCCAGGTAATTTATTATTCTCAAATATGTCAGCTTCGAGCCACTTCTTAGCAGGTGTATCAAACATGTGAAGAATCATCAACAACATCGTAGGTACAGCGAAAGCTAAAAGAAAGTTACAATCTCAAAGAAAGTTCAGAAAAAAAGACTCATCAGCAAAGAAACACGTGCCGATACAAATGTAAAAAAGGAATCTCCATTTCCTTATTTCAGCTTCGTGACTCAAAGAACTTCTTGTCAGTGATTCAATAGAGTACGGCGAAACTTTGATTGGAAACCCAGATCCTTCAATACGCGCTAGAATATCTCTTCCTTTTATGAAGTCCACCTCGTACCGTACACTTAAAGTAGTCCCGGAAAGCTATAATTTTACATCAGCTAACTCAATACGTCTCGTTTAAAGTATGATTTACCTCAACATCATTCACGCCGTCAATCTCCAGAATTGTTCTCTTAAATGACTTTGAATCTAAATTACCTCTCCAAGTAATGTTCAACTTCAAATCCCCTGGCGCAGTACCTTCAAGGATACGTGCGCCAAATCCAATATCTACTATGAGTTCGCATAGAGTGTTTTCATTGTAAATACTGGGGTCATACTTTATTACAGCACTAAGAGATCCAGTGAACAATAACAATAAGAAAAGAAAATAAAGCCCTGGGCTGCGTACACTTTGCTGAGAAGATTCACTACAGCTTTCGATATACCATCCTCGCTCTCTAGAATTGAGACAATAGTCTTTACACAAGAAGCGCATGTCATTCCTATTTCTCGTAAGAGAGTACGTCCTATACGTTCTATGGGTGCCGGTGGGCGTGTACGAACCTTCTACCATAAACTGCGACACCTTGGTCTTCAATAGTGGTATAACTACGTGAGAAGCAGCCGGTTGCCTTTCATTATGTCCTATACATTGTTACGCCCGAAAACATGTCCCGACAGTGCGTTACCGGGTAGTAGTGGTTGAAACTCGGGTTTTCCCTCGCTCATATTGGTTTCTTATTGCACGTTTAAATAGAGTGTAGCTGAAGTACTAGAGCGTAAGAGTCAGAAAAAAACCCTGACGAAAACCCTGGTAAAAACCCTGGAATTGTGTTACAAAAGGTACTGTAGCACTTTAGTTGCGGAAAGGAGTTAATTTCTAATAATACCTAAAGCTGTTGATGTTACCCTGGCAAGAGAAGCGTATTAAGTCACTTTAATTTATTTGCAGGCCAAATTTTTTGTGCGTCTTAAGTTGCAGTAAGTTATCTGTTTGACGAGGTTTAGCTTACAGCCATGCCAGATGACTGTCACAGTCATTTCCTTACAGAGGCACAGGAGCATAATCCTAGAGTAAAAACTTGCTCAAGCTTTGGTATTTTCATACAAATGAATGGTTAACTATCTGTACAATGAAAATAGTGAGTCGCTCCCAGACCTATAATATATGATACATATATACTAAACTTTAATAAACAATCCGGTATACAACGAAAGTAGGATGCAATTACAAAATTAAGATACGGATTTAGTGTTAGCGTACTGACTCTCCTACTCTGTTTGGTATTATTCTTTCAGCGCAATACTTCTATATTCGTGCTAGAGTTACCTTTTATACATCTAGTAGTTCTAATCTACTTCGTTGTAATACTTCCTTTTATGTAATAAAATTGCCTTGTATTAAACTTTCCTGAATAGCATAACTTTGAACACACAAGAGTAACACCTCTTCCTCAGCAAACACGCTTTTGTACTAAATTAGTTTGTTTAACCACATTAAAGTCAAACCTCTCGCTTATACCCTCATATCATGTCTCTGCGCACTAAACGTATACCAGACGAGAAAACGTGCGTAGACGCTTATTTTTTAATAAAAACCAGCGAACTTACAAGGAGTGAGGTTAAAATCCCCGCTCTTTGAGATAAAATCCCCGCGTGTGGATTTTGAACTGTCGGGTGGTTGTCCAGGTGTACAAATAAAAATATGTAATTTAAGCCATGTGTCAGTTTGTTGCCAAATAAAGTACTTGATGCGATGAAACAGCAAGTCTTAGTTAAAGACTTGCCTAAGTTATTAAACGTACACAGTGAAACAACTGTGTACAATGCGGAATGGAAATGCGGATACACAACTCGTAAAAATGGAAAAAAAAGAAAAATCACAATGCGGAGCCACAATAGCATCAAAAAAAACCGTCAGGTGCTTGGTGGAAGTAAATTTTCAAATCCTCGTTTTGAAGGCCAAGATGCACTCAAACACTTTAATGTGCCACCACAGCTTATTCCACGCAACGTTATTCTATGCAAAGAAACTTTGTACTGCCAAACTTGTAACGCTGGCTGTAATTGTGTGTTAATGTGGGAAATATGCACTGAAGATCCAACTCACGCAAACATCACAATAACTGGTAGTCACAAGCCTAATTGGAGTGCACGACAAGAAGTTTCTCTAAAGTACTACAAACATCTAGTACATGTTCAAATAGACTTTTGCTGGTTGTTAACACCAAATTAGGTTCGGAAACGCCTCATTTTGGAAGATGAATATGCAACATCAGAACGCTTTGGCAGGGCTAAACCTTCAGCATTTGTTTCTGATGCTATCCCAAAATTAAAGCGAGAACTAATAAACAATCCTAATGGCTCTCTGATAAAAGATTCTACCGACAAGAAATGGGACATTTCAGCAACTAAAATAAAGGAGTGGATTAAACATAATCAAAACACTGTGCCGTAAGTAATTGTTTAACAATTATTTATTTATTTAATTTTTTCAGGTCTGAAAATATCGTGGATGAGGTCTTGAACTTTTTACAAGAGGCACAGTTCAAAGACTATATATTATATCCCAAGCAACCAGAACATAGACCAACCTACAAAGAGAGCCACTTTTGCATTGTCTTAGCAACTCCCGATAGCTTGAAGTATTTACATAAATATGGAAAAAATGTTGTTGGAATAGACAGCGTTTATAAATTTAATACGTACTCATTTCCTATATGGGGAATGGTATGTGAAGATCCTGCTACAGGTAGAGGCTTTTTAGGTGCATTGTGTATAGCATCTAGTAGCGAAGCTGAGAATGTAGAAACTTTTTTGACGACCATTAAAACTAAAATGAAAAGAACGTTTAATGGTACTCAAAAAACACTACAAAAAAATTAACTGTGCGTAGACGATGACTGGTGTCCATTTATAATGATAGATAAGGATGCTGCTGAAAGAAAAGGAATAATGAATGCAGGGTTACTGTTTTTGTTATGTCAGTTCCACTACAAACGTACTTGGGGTAACAAATTAAGAGATAGGTTTAAATTGAAACCTAATACTCCAGAATAGTGCGTAATTACTGTATTTACCACAAATTTACATTGTAATAGCAAGGAAGCAATGCGACAGCTTTGTTTGATGGAGCATTCAACTTCTGAAAAACAATTGACTATTCAAGGAAAAAAGTTCAAATTATTTTGTCAAAGCAAGTGCGAAACCATTAAGGGCGTCCTCTCAGATTAGACCCAGCGTACAGAATTTGCTACTTTTTACACAATACATTCCAGACACACAAGGCATCCTCCATAGCGATTTAGAGCAACACAGGTCGCCTTTGAAAAATTGAAAAAAAAAACTGCTTAAACTGATGTGCCAAAACCGAAAAGTGTCTAAAACGCGTTTTACTATCATATAAACACATTTTAGGCTATTTTACATTATTACTAAAGACAAAACCTGTATTTGAAGTTCATTTTTGATGACTGCACTTAGCACACATACATTAACCGTATACCAGCGTATTAAGCAAATTCAAGCCTGTGCAAAAAAGAAAAAATACTAAATTAAGATTTACTTTCCAAAATAAGAAAAATTCAATCCCTAAACCTTATATTCGAAGCTCATATTGCCATAAACACCTTAAATATGTGTGTAGACTTTGAATATAAAGTTTAAGGAAAATCTGAGGATGTACAATTGAGATAAAAAAAACTGCTAAAAAAAGCACATCATAATGCTCGAAGTTCATATTCGAAGCCAATTTTTTACACAGAGCTGTGTATACACGTGTTTGTAGTGTGGCAAAAGTTTAAAGTAAATCAAAGCATGTACAATTTAGTAAACACTAATCTGAGATGACGCCCTTAAATGGTCAAACAACTCTAAATGCGCCACATGGAATAAAAAATCAAAGGGCAAAAAGAAAGTAGACCCGGGCAATGCATTTTATTGGTACTTTAAAACCAACTGGTACGAACAAATACAATGGTTGTTACTTACAATTTAAGGCTTGGAAAAGATTGGAGGTGCTCTTGGCCTGATTTTGGTCGTCCTTTTCGTCTTGGCCTTTTTAATACGAACAACAAGGTCGAGACACAATGGAAGCAATTTATGGCTGTATTTGGTACGTAAAGGTTGCATATTACCTAAAAAAAAAATTGATTTGCTTTTAGGGTTTTCTCAACACCGTTATGGGATAACACGTTGTATAACAATTTTACCTGCTATATTGTTGCATCATTGTGTTATACAAAACTCAATTGAGGCATCTGGAGGTGCTATTATCCGCAAGTCACTCGCTAGGATCAAAGACGATGAAATGGAAAAAAAAGCTCAAAAATTGGTTTTAAACGTACGTTTGGTGTTTGTTTTCTTCACTAACAATTAATAAGCATCACGTCACAAAACTGGAGGAACAAATTAACAATATTACAATGTATGCGTGTCTTTCCAGCGAAAACAAAACATGTTCGTACCCAGTTTCTTTACGCCACACAACAGCTACTTGCGGATGTCCATACTTCATCCATTATGGAAAAAAGTGCAAGCACATCATGGCGTGTCGTCTGCATGCGCAAGGGTTCACAGCAGAGAGTGTCGAGGATGAAAGATCAATTTATTTAAATCGCAGTACGTTTTTGGGTGTTTTTTCTTTTTCCGTGCTTAAAATTTACTTCATATAGGTACTGTAGCCCCGCTGTCAAGCATAGATAAAGAAACAGCCAAAAAGGAAACTCGAATGCGCCGGTTACATTATTTAAACAGAAATAACGAAAACAAAGTAGTTAGCAAAAGTTCACCATCTTCCTCACCAGTACAAATTCCTTCCACACCTTCGCCATCACCATCAGGATCACTTTCTAACAGTGGCTACTCTTCGTGTTCACCTTACTCACCACGATCTTTGTGTGCCGAAATTAATCTTGACAAAGAAGAATCAACCGCGCAAAATTCACCAATGAAGTCTGTGGAGAGCAGCATACAGCACCTGCCATCACCTACTCCAAGATTAGAAGCCCTTGAGTTTATTGAAGCATTCTCGACAACAAAACAGTCGGAAGGTACATTTTTACATTTTTGGTGTTGTTTACTTACCTGCCAGATGTATATGAGCGCTCACAGTCTGAGTTTTGGAAGGATATCAGCCGCGGAAATATTGAGTTAAAACGACAGCGCCGTGTAAAGCGTGTTGACTACTCAAATATGTACAAATAAATTTTTGGTTTAACGTAATGTGTACTTATTTATTCCATAATTATTACCATTGTTGTTTCTTTATCATGTGAAATGGTACAAAAAACTGTAAAACATATTAACGAAACAACCACCCGACAGTTCAAAATCCACGCGCGGGGATTTTTTCCCAAAGAGCGGGGATTTTAACCTCACTCCAACTTACAACCATGACAGAAAATACACACTTCAGATTATTACGCATACTAATACGCTCTAGCATCACTTTACACGCCTGCGAAAATATACTGGAGCTTCCCAATGAATTAATAACGCTGGTTGCTCAAACGTCTCAAGACGACGTCCGATACAAGTTGGTTCAAATAAACCGACTGTTCTCGGATATTATTCATAACGTTGTTGGCTACGTCAAAGCCATAGTGTCAGATCCTTCACATGTTGACACTATATCACATCATAAGGGTGTGATGAGACATACAAAGATAGTCTACAAGATGATGTGGCAAGGGTATTTAGCCAAACTAGCTGGTGCTAAGTACCTTGATATTTCAATTCTTCAACATCAAATGCTGAACGAGACATATATTACGTCTTTGGCAGGCGATACAATCAACCTCTGTGGGCTGAACATACATGATTCTACACTTCAGGCACTCGCTGGAGTTCACGAAATAAATCTCACACGTTGTAAAGAGATAACAGGAGAGGGTATTAAAGCATTAGCTGGAGTTCACAAGATTAACCTCGCCTACTGTCCAAAGATATCTGCAGAAAGCATCGAAGCTCTGGCAGGAGTGCACACTATTTATCTACATAGTTGCAATCGGATTGATCCTGGTGCCTTTCAGGCGCTTGCTGGTGTCCATACAGTCCACTTCAACAGAACAAACATACGAGATGAAGATCTTAAAGTGTTCTCAGGCGCATACGGAATCAGCTTACATAAATGCCCTCAAATAACAGATGAGGGCGTTAAGCACTTATCAGGCGTTCGTAATGTATACATTGCGGGTACCTCAGTGACTGACAAAGGTATTAAAGCGCTGGCAGGTGTTCACTCAATTAACATTTATGACATGGTTCTTGCTGACAAGATTACTGACGACGGCATAAAAGCTTTAGCCGGTGTTCACACTGTTATTCTTGCTGGTCTTATGAACGTTACTGATGAAGGTATTGCTGCGCTTGCTGGTGTTAGATATATCATACTCAAAAGCATGGTAAATGTAACAAAAGTTGGGACCGATGCATTAAAAGGTGCAAAGGTTCAACACATTTAGTCAACTGTTTTATGTGGTATTGTAAATCACGTGGAACATGTGTCTGTTGCTGCTGTCTATGTATTACCCTAACTTGTGGGTGTAGGCACTAATAAATAATATTTGCTTTGCTCTTTGAAGCAAGTCTCGAGGGTTTTAAGAATTCACGGACTTGCACTTTTTCTTTTATTTTTCACGTGGATTTTTGTGTTTTTCCGCAATTTTGGGTTTTTGATTACAAACAACAATTGGCACCCTGCCTCATATTGTAATGCAATACAAAACAGTCATTCAGAAGGTGTCACAAACTTGTTATTTCGTAGAAATTAAATTCAAAAACGTGCAGACAAAATTGAAAAATCCGCGTGAAAAATAAAAGAAAAGTGCAAGTCCGTGAATTCTTAAAACCCTCGAGACTTGCTTCAAGGAGCAAAGCAAATATTATTTGTTTTAGTGCCTCCACAATTAAACCGTCGCTTAATATTTTTCTATTCACAACTTAACTTTAGCCCCATTTCAACAAAACAGACTATTGTATACACTAGTACCTTGTAAACCTACAAGAGAGCAATTTTAAGCATAATCACTAGCAAGTAGAATTCAAAAACAGAACACATGGCTAACGTTAGAGAAGACACTACTACGTTAGATGTTAACGGAGAGAAGTTATTTGTACGACTCTACGCCCCAGACGCTCCGCGCGGAGTATTACTATGGTTACACGGCATGAATAGCCACTCAGGTATGGTAGTAAACCGAAATAGTCCAAACTAAGGTAGTTTGTCTAAAGGTGTCTCAAAGGACGTAGACTTCTGTAAAACAGCCGCCTCCGAAGGGTGGTACGTCATAGCATACGATCAGGTGAGTATAAAACAACAGTCTAAAATAAGTAATTTTCATACTGTCTGATTTCTGAACAATGCGCTTGAATACTTACCCCGTTTCTAGCGAGGGTGGGGTAAAACATCTGAGTCCTATCTTTTGCGTGGGCACATTACGGAGTGGCAAAGCCTTCGTGATGATGCTGTTCACGTCACGCACCATTTTTTACAGCGTAAGACGGAGTATAATCGCTAAAACTAATACACAGTAGAAAAACACCTACTAAATTTGCCCTTCTCCATTGCCGCAGTATCAATGGGTGGCGCTGTTAGCATAGCAGCCGCATACGCTATCCAACAAAGAGATGTACGAATATTTTTCCATTAAAACTGCGCCAGAGCGCTTCAGACTCACCTCAATGATAGGTACCAGACCCAGAAAATGAATTATGGTCACGATTCAAGGGAGTTGCATTCATTGCGCCTGCTATCGCTAATTCTATAGAACCAAGTTGGTTTATCAAAGAATGCCTCTTGTGGGTCGTATACCTTGGTGGTAGTTGGTTAGCATGGGGCCCTGAGCCAGTACGTCATAGATTCTACAATGATGAAGAGTACTTTGAATACAAGAATGATCCTTTGTGTTATTCATACCCTCTACGCCTTGGTACTGGAAAGAGCTTGCTGGAGCTTGGAGAATACGCACAAGTACGCTGATACAAAATGTCAAAGTTATGAATTTTGTTGTAGTCCATTATCGATAAAATTGAGTTCCCTCTCCTTGTATTGCATGGTACACGCGATAATACAATACCTGTGTCAGCAAGTAGGGATTTAATAAAACGAGTAAAATCAAAAACAAAAGAGTTTGTAGAGTACGGTGAAGGGTCACATAATTTGTTGGTAAGTTTCATCTTTTCGAAAATTGTTCTGCCCCTAATTTATTTAAATGGCGTTTAGTTTGACCCAAACATTGGTAGCGAAGTAAAAGGCAAGATGATAAACTGGATTAACACACAAGTACAAGAGAAACCGCTGAGCGCAGCACGCGGTTGAAGACTCTTTAGTAAAATGTAATTGTAGCGTTGTAAATACACTATTGAAGTAATTGTGGTTGACGTTTTAGTCTGACACCGTCGAATGACAAGCAAGTAGAAAGCAGTAGACTTTTTTTTCACTGCGTTTTTTTGTACAATACACAATGCTCGCTGCTAGATGCTTTTCTCGCGCCACACCAACTCGATTCAACTCTAGAACGCCTAGGCGCACACGGACACAACAGTACGAGTATAAAATGGTTCAAACAAAATGCTTAGTAACCTAGGCGCTACATTCAAACACTGGTCCTTGAACAACTCCCTACAGGCCAAAAAATTTCTGTTCGTGATGGGCATATCACCGAAGAAAACACTGATGTAATTGTATCTCCTGCAACTGGTAAGCGCGGTGCAACCTTTTTCGCATTATTTACAACGAAATAGTCGACCTCAACCACGAAGACGGTTTGGCAAAAGAGATTGTAGACAAAGCCGGCGATATTATTGTAGAGGAAAGCGAAGACGTTATTTCTGACAAGAAGCGAAAGTTGGTACAAGGAGAGGTAGCAGGTACGTTAAACTCACAACAGTGTTTGCTCTATGCATAATTTAAAAAGCATTGGCGGTTTTTTTTAATGTAACTTCAAAAAGCCGGCTTATTAACCCTTTGTAGTAACTTCTGGAGGTGCTTTACGCCAAGATTTCATAATCCACGCTGTTACACCTCAATGGGAGGAAGTAAAAGGTGACATTTTTGAATACTACCTCAAAATGTCAGTTTGGTACGGATTTCTTTACCATTGTTTCATCGCTGTAAATTAGAGATCTAACGGATCGTTTAGGAACTCTATTCGTCAATCCAAAGATTTGAGATGTGACAGTATCGCTCTTCCTGCACTTGGTGCTGAGTACGTTTTATTATCTCCAATTATACACCCATTTTCTATTCTAACATGTTCATGCGTAGGCTAGATGGTATGGAAGGTATGGATAAATCTGAGTGTGCCAAATTGTTGTTTGACACAGCAATGAAGTATTTTGATGAGAACCCTGATTTTGGTCCTATTGATGTTCGTTTTACTAACGAAGATGAGTCAATGAACGAGGCTCTCGTTGATGAGTTTCACAGACGCTTCCCAGATAACAAGGGTGACTAGATGCGTCTTAAAACAATGGTATACTACTTGCTCTAAATAAAAAAATCGCTATTTCTTGTTTGACATTTTTCTGCAAATTTGCTGTTCTCTATCCCCCCGAAGTCATTATGATTAAGTGCATGTCTTTACTCTAAATAATGAGCGCGGATGGTGTAGAAATGGTGTAAAGGCGATATTTAAAAAAATGTGGAAATTCTGAACGATTTTTGTTGAATGGCGTTTGTAGTAATTTGTGTTTTTTACTTTATTTATGCAAGCACAAAATATCGGCACAAGCGTATGTCCAGGCGTAAGAAAGTTGATTTTAATAGTGTACGCTAGAATTTGTAGAGCTCAAAAGTAGTGTTAGCCTAAAACGTATTCGTACAGGTATTACAGCTATCAGAGCTATTTCCGAACTCCACGTTAGATGATTTAACTTCAGTACTTCTAAAAGCTGGAGGAGACATAAACACAGCAATGGATACTCTAACGCAACGACCAAGCAATAAAAAACAACCACTAAAAGTACGCTTATTACGTTTGCGTCCAAACGGCGTAGAACTCACGTTTAAAACAACGCTTTTATTCACAACTGTCGTTTTAGGAGCTTAAAAACCCAACGGACGATGAACTAGCTGCTATTTTGGTACAAATGCAAACAGCTGGTGAAGCTGAAAAAAAAGAGACAACTACTAAAGTTGTGGCTGAGGACATTATACAAGATTTTGTTACTCCTGAAGAGCCTCTTTCATTTGCTTTTGTGAATGGTGATGATATAGAGTGGTATCGTAAAGCTGTACATGAGCATTTAGAAGCTCAAGTGGCTAAGAAAAATGCAATTGTAAGTGGTTTGTTGTGTTTTTTTATTATCATTTATCAAGTCCTTGCTGATATATTTAGGCTATTGCTGCTGCCCTTCAACAAGATTCAACCCATGATTCTGATCTTGCACTTGCTATGAAGTTGCAAGAAGAGGAGAATAAGTACTTTGTTAATCAGGTATAATGTTTGCGAGGTTTTTTTTTGACGTGGTTACAATCAAGAAAACTAACTATTTTTAAGACTTCTTCCACATACAAATCCTCTGTTCCTGGAACAACATTTTCTGAGTTCAAGCTACAAACACCCAAAGAGGGATCCCCATATGTAGTTGAGAGAGTTGTTGGTAAAAATACGACTCTGATTATTCATGGTAAGTATTCTCATTTTTTTCTCTACTTTTGTCTTAGTTGTTTACCCTGTTTTTTTACAGACTCTGATAAACAAAGACAAAACAATTATAGGCGAAAACCGAAACCATCAGTTAAGAAAAATAAAAAACCAGTGAAGAAGACAGAATCCAAACAACTAGCTTTTGATGTTGACGCTGATTTCCCAAATGCAAAAACAAAAATTAAAGAAGATTTCGAAACGAGCGATGTTAAGCTTGTAAGCGTTCATAATGTTACTTTTAAACCTAACAAAGGTACAATATAGTTTATACTTTATCATTGCATTTCATTTACCCCTTATTAGATAAATACGAAAAGCATACAGGAGACCTGAGCAAAAATAACATCAGAGCAACACCAATAATTGCGTATGTGTACTTCACTTGTTTTGATTTATAACTGGAAACAAACTATTTATGTGATTACTCATGTTTTCTTATAGATATTATGGCTGCACACGATCAAGACTTGCAAGTATATTACAAAATGGTATGAGCAAGGAAAAAGACGAGTTTGGATTAGACAAAGGTAAAAAAGAATCGAGAGATATTTGTTTATTTTAACAACACGGCCTTATTGACTGGTTCCTTAGAATTAATACTTTCCATAAAACCCAGTTCAGCTTTGGCATATGAATCCGTTGCAGAGTGTGTATTGTGTTGTGTTGTAGCACTACCAGAAAGGTATTTTGATTTGTTTCTTTCGCTTTGTATTTTGTTAACGACGTGTTTTAGGTTTTCCTTGAGTCACACTAAAGAGCTTGTTATAGTACCTGATGAACGTTCTGTACTACCTGCTTTTGTTGCCGAATTTTCATGAACCACGAAAACCGAAGCACATGTAAAATAAAAACGCCTCCTAAACTTGTACACTTTGCCACGATTATCTTGAGGTATTTAACTTCGTAGAACGCACTGTTGCCCGTTAGTGCCCAAGTGTGTTTAATACCGTTGACTGTGTTAAAAGTTGTGCAACACCAAATACAAAGTAGTACATAGAATACAATATCACGAGTTTAAGCATGCAATTAAACGCGGATCTTCAATACAAGTATTCTTCAACATTAAAGCCAAGCCAACTGATAATTTACTTGTTACGCGATTATTTATCTCTGCGAACACGTGCAGCGGCTTGTGCGGTGTGTAGAGAATGGCAAAACCATTTTTATTTAAAACCTCAAGCTATAGTATCTCTTAAAGACCTCCTTACGCAAAGAGTAGAATACAGAGACAATTCTTTGTGTGTAGAATACAATAGTTGCGAAATACCTTCAACCCACGTGTCTCAGCTACAAAAACTTCTCAAGCCGATGGTAAAGTTAAGTATTAAACCCAAAGATGTTTACGATATCGATTTACCAAATATGGTTTCTTTGGTTAGGGTATCGACTGTTCAACCAACAAACAAGGGGGAACTAATACCGCTAGAAGAAATTTTAAGAGCAACACCTTCTCTGCAATGGCTACAAGTTAAGTCCCCACCGAGAAAGAAATCAAATATTTTGAGCACTGTAACAAGTGTTCCATTGACAAATCTTACACGAATAGACTTCATTGGCACAGAATCTTCAACTGTATATAAACTATTACTTATATCACCACAAGTTCAACACATCAGAATAGAAGGAGGAGCATTTAACCTAACACAAAACCCTGTTTTATTTCCAAATATAACAGTTCTTTCAATGCTTCTACATGATACTAGACAAGTAAAGGTTTGGACTTGGCTATTCAAAGCTATTCCAAATATCCAAGAATTCTATTTTAAAGGGGAATGGGAAACGAGGACTAAAACAACCTATGGCAAGGTTTTGTCACCTGTGATACTTAAAAATTGGAGACAATTACGGATTGCTGATGTTGACACATTTTATGATGATTTTCTATCCCTCAAGTCATTGCCATACTTGGAGCGTTTCAATAGGCACTATAGTGCGGTCCCTTCTCCATCAGGCCATGCGGATATGCTTGGACATAAGATACATAATGAACATATGATTAAACGAAAGAGAAGCAGTAGCTTTTGAATTTTTGACATGTCAAATAAAAATGTTTTGTTTTATCTTGGGTTGCTGTAATGACGTTTTAGTGCATGTTGGTTAGTTTATTTTTCTTGTCACTATAAATTTCTTCGCGTTTGCGTTCAAAATTTACAAGTACTGTTAAGCTACAATTGCTAGGTTAAGCGCTTTTTTTTTTGCTGTTGGTGATTTTGTAAACAAGCTGGTTGAGTTGCTTGGTACGCGTTGTGATGATTTTCACCGCTTGGAAACTATTTCGTGACAACAACTGTCGTATAGAATGCAAATTCTTCAAAAACCGTTTAAATCGTTCCGAAATGGTACGCGAATACTAAAACTTAACGTTTAACACTTCATTAACTAAATTAGCGTACAAACGCGTAAACACCAGCGTCATTGTAATAAAACGACAGAAATCAGACTACAAAAGCGAATGGACTGAACACCGACAGTTTTTCGAAAGCACAATCGCACCAAAACTGCGAGTTATGATTCTAGACGATTACTATACTATAACGCGTAGCAAAATACATGGTGTACAAGGAGGGGTTGCTCTACTAAGCATGTATGTGCTTTTCACTTTTTTTTGTCACGTGCACACTGACAGACAACACCTAACCGGTTTTGTAAGGTATAAAAATTCCGTGCAAGATGCTTTGGTTGTAAACTATCCTAAAAAGAAATGGGCAACATTGCGTTTCAAGTGAGTACTCTTTGTTTATACACAAAGCGTTTGACTCTGTTTACATTTTAGGAAGCCACTTGCATCGTTGTGGCCTTTGGGTATGCCTGTGAGTGTAAAGTTGGATCGTATAGGAGAGATTATGAGTATCAAGACATTGTGTGATTGGTACAATGTTCATACACGTGATATTGTCCATGAAGGAGGAAATAGTGTACTTGCTCAGTAAGTTTGATTACTGTAATGCTGCAATTAAGTAGTCATAGTTTTGAAGAATCTCTTGCTAAAGCAGTAGAAACCATTTACCCAAATTACAATTGGCAGCCATGGCGGTTCAGGTTCGTCTTTGAATTTGTATTTTTAAGTATCAATGCTCTAAATGTGTTTGATTGTAACTCTCTTTGTAGTAGAGCACCAAAACAATATTGGGATAGCTTGGATAATCAAAGGAAAAAGTTTGACACAATAGCGATGTCTCTAGGCGTTAAATTATACACTGATTGGTACAATGTGTCTGTGAAGGATGTTAGGAAACATGGTGGAGGAACAATTGTAGCTATCAAGTGCGTTTTGAATTACTAGTCTCTTCTTAACAAATCTCTTGTATTAAGGTATGATTGGTTACTTCATAAAGCACTTCCAAGTATTTATCCACAATATACATGGGACGTATCTCAATTTAGAACTTGCTCGAAATTATGGAGAGAACGTCATGTTCAAAGGGACACTCTTGATTATATTGCCAAAGCATTGAATTATAAGGTTTCAAGTGATTGGTATAAATGTACCATTGAAAAGATCAAATTGAAAGGAGGATCAGGGGTTGTCAGACAGTACGAGGGCTTAAAGAAGTTCAAATGTGATTAATTGTTTCTATACAGTTACAACGGATCTCTTGTCGATATGTTAGCAGCAATATTCCCTGAATATAACTGGACTATACGAAAGTTTATGTATGTTAACACTATGTGTTATGTAGTTATACACAAATGATTAATTTATCATAGACGAGTACCAAATGGATACTGGGATAAGGAAGAAAACTCCATACAGTTTATGAAGAGTACATATTTGCATCTGTTTTGTTTTGGCTAATACTCTTTGTTATTTTAAGGTCTAGAGGATGTTCTTGGCATCAAAGAACCACATGATTGGCATAGAGTAGGTAAGAATGATATAAAGGCATATGGCGGTGGTGGACTTGCTGAAAATGGTAAATACAAGATGATACTCAAAAAGATGTATCCAGAACTCGAATGGCAAAATGTGCTGTTTCAGGAAAAGAACAAAAAAACAAATCAAATGTATGGGCTTTCTTAATCTCCAATAAGTTCACATCATTTATTTAGGCATTTATTGGCAGCAATGAGAAGTATACTACCTGACATAGAGATGAAGGAAGAGTGTAATCTTACAGATATAGTTGGAGCCGTTAACAAATCAAAGATTATTGTAGATATTTTTATACCAAAATTCAATATCGCAATTGAATACCAAGGTAAAACAATAGTGAGTGTTTGCTCAATCCTCTTTTTTTTTTGGAGGAAAAGTTCTTTGCAAGTAACTGTCTGTTTATTTTCAATGATACTTTTGTTTATTGTTTCTTTAGGAGAACATCATTTTTCTGACGTTATAGGAAACTATGGACCTAGTGTTTTACAACAAAGAAGTGATAGTGATAAAAAAAAGCATCTTGAAGGTGCTGGTGTGACTTTAATACATATTCCGTATTGGTGGGATAATAAAGATAAGAAGAGTATTGTTGCAACACTTAATCATTTCAGGCACGTGTTTTCTAGAGTTACAAAGTATTTATTTATTTATCGAGTTTACAGGCCAGATATTAAGTGTAGTATTGATGCAGAAGGAAAGAAACCACTTCTGGTACCAAACAACAAGTTTTTCAAATGACATTTTTGCTTGAGCTAAAAAAGAACTATACACGGTTTGTGCGCTTATAAAGAACGTATTTTTGTTTTATACAGTGTTTACGGTATTTTCAGTAGTACTGTCGCGATAATTTCCTGTTGATCTTGCTGTTCCAACCTCGCTTCCAGTTTTTGTGCGTACCTAAAAAATTGTTTTAATTATCAGAGTAAAAACTAATATATAAAATCGGTCTTCTTATTTTTTTCTGTTTTGTTATATGACGGTTGAAGCTTTATCCATTGTCTCATTATTTTTTACCTCATTGCTGCTTGGTTGTGGAGTTGAATTCTTTACTGGAGTCATTGTGAATATGATTGTAAGAATATAAGCACTCTCCAAAGCACGAAATAATAGCGTAAATACACCAAAGAATAAAACATGACTCTCACGCTGACGTGGATACAAAGTCAGTCCAAGAACTGAGAATGACACAAGAGCAAATAAAAAGATTGAACTTAAGATGCTTGTTGATAGAATCATGTGAAACAACTAAGCGAGAAATATGATTAGTGAACTGTTAAAAAGCATGTTCATTCACCTTTCTCCTGAAACCGCGAAACATATCCTTGATAGTACTAAGTGTTCTGTATGTCTTAACACCAATGATTATCAAACAAATAGTTGTGAATAAAATGAACAGTAGTATGTAAATGTTATATAGCAGTACAGCAATAGCTCTCAAAGGTCCCTCAGCAATATTTCTGAACCCAGCAAAAAATATTTCAAGGAACACGATGACTACAATAAAGACGTCAGACACGGCTTCATATGCCATCTAGAACTGATTTATACCTATTATCCATACCCAACAAATCCATCTAGTGTACTGACGTACAAGCCACCCAGGTCTAGGCTCAACTAGGGCCCTACAAGATGTGTTGTAAATAGGAACTGTTTTTTTCAAATTATGTGTTCTAACCACAGTCTGAGAATTATCACGAAGCTAGCCATCATACAGTCTGTTCCGACAGTATATAACAAGCTCTCCACTAACCAAGGCACTCTTTTTCGGGTATTCAAAGGATTTACTGTCTGTAGTAGAGCGCGTGCTAAATTATTATTAGAAAATGATTTTTACAACCAATACGTGATAGAGCCACGTGGGCCGTATGAAACATTTTCCGAGGAGCAGATACGTACCAAAGCACAGACATACAATGAATATCCATAATAGTTTGATTGACAGCGATTTTGATGTTAATCTAGTTTGTAGAATGCCTTTGCGGATAAGTACTACACTAACGGCAAAAAAAATGTGTTAAAGTAGGCCCAACTTTTAAACATTGTTTTACGCGTACAGCGCGTAGATAGTAAGTATGATGAACCATAATCCAACACCAACGCTGTATACCCATATAAAATTTTCTTTCGACTTATTTTAGGCGTAATATGGATAGAATTAAGGGTACCTGAAGGTGAATACTGACACCTATATTTTTTGAGTTAAAAGAAACACGTTTTTTTTTTCGGTTTGTTTGTTTTAAGCGTTATGGCCATACCATTTGCCTGCATGGCCTTGGAAACAAGAGCAAGTACTTTCAAAGCATATACCTACATCGTGACAGTTTTGAAAGCATCCTCCTGTTGTGATATTGATGGGTGAAGCCATTTTTGTGTTTGTGTTTATAGTACAACGTCCTCCTCGTATTAAATCGTATTCGGAATTCACACGAAAAAAGGATCTTCTACAGAGATGAATGAACTTATATCAAACCGCATTAAGTTAAGGTGTACGTTTTTGTTAGCGAGCCAAATTTTATGTTGATTTGACATTCAAGATTGCTGCAAAGGGTAACCTAGTCGTACTGTTACAATCAATTGAACTCATACTCTTAGTTGATTGCACTATGAGGGTCTAAAGATTTGGAAGAAATGTGGAAGTACAAACTAAATAAGGCCTTAGAACAGAGATGGTATGGGAAACTGAAATAGTGAAAATTACGAAATTTTATAACTTCTCTGTTTCAAACACAACTTACATAATATCCGGTATTTGAATTTTTTATGTTGCTCTACAAGGAGCATAGAGTACGAAAATTGGCTTAGAATTTTGCTAAAAACTGTTGTAAATTGAAATGTAAATTCTGAAATATTTCACTTTTGGCTCTTTTTTCAAAAAGTGTTAACAATTTCAGTTTTCCATACCATCTCTACTCAAAACTGACGTCAACAGAACTGCCACCTGAAAAAAAAATTGTCAGAAAAGAAAGAAAAAAAAACCATGATAAAGTTTCGTATATGCACAATACATGATAGATAACGGGTATCTAAAAGAAAGCCAGTGAGCACAAAAAAAGTAAGTTCATAGGATCATATCTTGTTGCCATGAGTGTAGGGGGGGTAGACTAATAGTGTAGCATAGACCTCCGGCTAATAGAGCCAGATTACGTAAGCATTCCACATGCGCTTATCGGCTTAAAAAGGTGCTGTTAAACAAGGTGGTGGAGTGTGAGAGCATAAAATTACGTTGTAAGCGCGGAAAAAAGTACTTACTGTAAAGCAAGAACTTTTTGCCTTAAAAGGAAAGTAGCAACATAAACTCCTTGAACACGGTTTCACGATGCCTGCGCATTACACAGCCTTTTAATAGTTCCAAATACGTAGGAACCGAAGTTATAAGGGTTTTACAGCGTTTAGTGGCTAAAAAAATTAATTGCTCTTTAAAATCAAAGAATAATACTTTATCAGTGTTACCCATGCGTAGAATATGTGTTTACGAGCATAAAACGCCGTTTAAAACAAAAAGGCAAAAAAAAGGTGTAATGCCAGGCGATGCCATCGATATTCTCTAAACTATATAAACAGCTCATATACTTCTATTTCTACATATTCGCAGTTTGGACCGTTTTGGCCCTAGCCTTTAATATTGGTTTTACGAAAAATTCCAGATGTAGAAAACTGATCCATTTTTAAAACGCAAAAACGTGCCAGCTAAAATACATCACTTGCAACACATATGAGTATATTGAAGGCAATTGTTGAGATGTAAAATTGATTGGCCAATAACTTTGGGGAAAAAAAAATGTAAGTGAGTACTTTTGATGCAAACGCTATTGGCATGCATATTTTTACAATTGATCATAGTGGCACCACTATGCCATATACTCATTTCCAATTGAAGAAAGGTGTAGAACATCACATATAATATCAGTGTAGAATAGTAAACCTTTTGTTTCATCAAATATCATTCAACAAACTCCCACATTTGAGGCGCTTTATTGTGCGTTTACTTTTCAATAACATGCTTTTAGGCTACTAAATGCGATCATTGACACCTACTCAAAGTGATGAAAACATAATTGATAATGCGTGCAATAAGTATGACTTAGCTAAACAATGCTTAAAAAGGCACAAAATTAAACTATTTTTTAGAGTCATTGTACGCTACATCACTGTCGGTGAATGTTTCATACTTTCTGCATATTATTTAAAGTATGTATGGCTACTATTTACTCAAGTGTCAATCATAAAAAACTATTTTCAACATCAAAATAATTTTGTTTTAAAAGTGGACTGCTTACATAATCTGGCTCTAGCCAATATACCATTTAAACAAATAAATATGTTGGTTTTTCAAAAAGAAAAATGTCTGTTAGAATAACCGTTGCGCCACCTGGACAACTAATACGCGGTTGTTTGGGAGGAAAGACAACGTCTTAGTGGCTATCAATAGCGCACTGATGTCGTGTATATTTGTACATAAAACACTACAGCGCACTTGTGCGAATTACATTACATATAGAGGTGGCAAATACTGGTCCGATACCGGTCCGGTTTCAATATATCGGTTTTCGGTCCGTAACCGGTCCGTGATTTAGAGCAAGAGCAGTATTCATTCAGTGAATAACAATGTAATTGGCTTCTTTTTGAACCACCACTCACTTTATTTTGAATAAAAGTAGCCTGAAACGCCTTAAAATTGAGAGTTCTACACATAGAGTGGTTGAAAGCCCTCAATCAGCCCGTTTTAACAAAATTAAGTTTAGCGTGGTAAAACAAGGTCACGCTGGCCTAACCGCTACTTTTTTTGAGTCAAAATGTGCCTGTGGTGACGTTATTTTGACATTTGGACAAAATCACGTGATGTTACATACTTTCATACACTTTCACCCAAACATCTTTTTATCACTTTGTGCGCGTAGAGCAACTTATCAAGTGCATTGCTTACGCGAAATAATAGTATCTAAACTATTTTAGGTATGAAAAAAAAAAAGTGGTGATATTCAAACCTGCCACAAAAAGTGTACAGCCACCTTATGTGCATGCACACAGTGAGTAGGTCAATGGATGGAGGCATCTGAGATTTTGTGATAGAGGACCGTTTGGACCGATAAAAATCCAAGGGAGTACCCTTTGACAAAAATTCCCTTTTCGGCTATTTTTCCGATTTTCCAAGGGTACCCCCTTTGACAGCGGACCGTTTGGACCGTTTACGGACCGGTCTTTGCGTTTCGGTCTGGAACCGGTTCAGACCGGTATTTCTGCCATCTCTAATTACATACAATGTGAATTTTTCAGAAAAGGAGGTGAACAGCAAAAAGGAAAGAAAAGAAAAGTTTTGGAAAGAAAATGAAGTTTTCAAGGGTTTTCTACCACCATGGTTTTCGATCACTTGGCACTCGAGGTGCCGTAATACTTTGATTGATGACTATTATCCCTTGAGTGTGTCCCTATGATTACACACTGATCACTAGACACAACCTTGCTCTGGCAGCAAGGTTTGGTGGTTTAGTAATGGCGGTACACGTGTTTTACTCCATTACAGACGTTTGGGTAAACTTGAGTTGACTTTGTATAAATCAACAACAACAACAACCGACAAAGTTTAAACAACATGGTGAGCAGCAATCACCCACATCCCACCCAAAAATTTCCATTTCAATTTGTTTTAAAAAACTGTAAAACCTTTCTTTTATTTTCCAAGTGTTCTTGTATAATATAACAAATGCTTGGCGCTGCGCTAGAGCCACAAGACATTTTGTCTTCCTCCCAACATTGTCTTAGTTAGTGTTCCTTGGTTAGTTGATAGAAGAAAGTCAACTGAGAGTGTTAGAACTCTAACATTAGGTTTGATTGAATTTGGTTAGGGGTTTGTGGGTGTTGTTGATATTAGCCATAGTTTAATTGTGTTAATGCGTCTTCTGTTGAGTTCAATGTTGAGCTTCGGTCTCACGAATTCAAACGCCTGAAATGGTTACATATTCATCCAAAAAAAAACTGTCAGAATGCTCAGCAAGGCTGAAGTAATAAACAACGATGTAAATTAACGAACGTAAGCCGAAAGAATTATAGTAATTTTTTTGTATGTATGTCTTTAGAGTCTAAACAAGAAGTACTTGTTCTGAAGTTGACATTTATAAATCCATTTTTTATTGGAAAAAAAAAAGAACTTACATCTACGTTTCCTACAATTATTAATGGATCAGTCTGTTTATGCTCATAGTGGAAGTTAGGCGCATTGTGGTCCAACATAATCAATTCTGCTAACGCTGTACTAACTAAATGTGAGAATACCTTAAAGTGCAATCTATGCGTATTCAACGCCATTATTACAGCAGAAACTGTTATATTTATTTGGTTACTACAATCAAGTACATAAGACTTCTTGTCTTTTTTCTAACCCCCTTGCCAAGATTATTTAATGCCATTTACAACAGGTTCATTCCTATTACCTTGCCTCTGCTAGAAATTTCTTTACCATCTCTGTCCCACTGTTTGCTTACACCAGTGCGTTGTCCATCAGCATACATAATTTGCATTAGAAGTTGTCCATTTTCATACCACTCTTTGAGTTCACCATTGCGTTTACCATCAACATACACACACTGAATATCAAGTTGTCCATTGGCATGCCACTCTTTGTATTCACCATTCTTCTCACCGTCTACTACTGTGTATTGTTCTGCAATTTGACCATTCATAAACCACTGTTTATACTCACCGTTTTTCTTATCATCAACATAATTACATTTTATCGAGGGTTGTCCATTACTATGCCAGTACATGTAATCACCATTCTTTTTACCTTCGGAATAAATACACTGCATTTGTAATTGTCCATTATCATACCACTCTTTGAGTTCACCATTGCGTTCACCATCAACATACATACACTGAGTATTGAGTTGTCCATTGTCATACCATGATCGTTCAACACCATGTTGTTTATCATCAACAAATACACATTGAGCTACAAGTATTCCATCTATGTTCCACACTTTTTTTTCACCATTTTGTTTACCATCAACATAAGTACTCTGCCAGTAAAGTCGTCCACTTTCTTGCCAATATTTCTCAATACCATTGAGTTCACCATTAATAATTGGTACAGAATATTTTATCTGACCACTTCGATACCAACGTGTCTCAGTACCATGGCGTTTATAATCGATAAAATGAATCTTGGCATGAAGCTCTCCTGTTTCATACCATCTCTTGGCAATACCATTTGGTACATGCTGACGCACTTGTACCTTTTAGTATGATTAGTTGTTGATGTATTAAATAAATACTAAGCAATAGGGTTGTACCTTTCCACTATTGTACCATCTTAGCCATTCTCCAACACGGTCCAGGTTTTCATCAAAGTGCGTATTTGTAGCTGCCCTCTTTGATAGCGTATGGAATTTTGTGAACGTCTCCTTGTTGAAAGTGCAGATATACTTTTGTACGTCAGCAGGAATGCCGAGTAGATTGCAATCGGACATTATCCACAAAGTTGTCGTCTTCTTATTTGCGAATATGATATATTCCAATGGAATTCTTGAAGCTAACTTAAGATTAATACAAAACCTCGGCGGACTTTTTTACCGGAAAGGGCCCGAGTGAGTAATTTTTTTCAAAATGTGTTTTTTAATATTGTCCGTTTCAGTCAACGTAATAGTCCAGTTATTTTGTCATTTATTTTTCTCGTAAAAGTGCTCCAATGGATACTGCAGCAAATAAAGTGCTTCCAGAGCGAAAAATAACTGCGAAATAACTAGGTGCTTGACTGAAACGGATAATAGTTATATTATGGTTGTTAAGGGTTCGCCGTACCTTTTTGCCTATTTTGAGCGTAAATTAGCTAGTATTACTCCTTATACTGTATGTTATGTTTGTTTCCAAGCTGTGAACCTTTTTATAACAGTCGCAGTTGTTATTAGCGGTAGTCTTTAAATAAAAACAAGCTTCGAGAATGTCGCTGTTGCCTTAACATGTTAAGTAATGGTCCCACTTTTGTTTTTGCTTAACTTTCAAGACATACCTGCAATCATGCATGCAATACAACGACATCAAAAAAAAGGGACTATTAAACCAGAAAAAGCAGTTGCACAGTTTTTTTCTTTCGGTTTGATGAATGCGCACTTAAAAGTTAAAGTTTACCTTAAGGAGCTCCACGTATGGATCTATTGAGTCTTCCAATTGAGATTCATCATTGTATCATAGAACAATCGCCCTTTGTTTATAAGCTGTGGCCTGTGCTATCGAAGTATACCGCAATAAACTCACGGTTTGATAGTAGCCTAAGAAAGCATGGCAAATGGCTTCGGTATCACCAACGCAAAGAAAACGTGATGCAAATTTCTTGTACAGAGGCAACGAGATTGGACAAAAATTGGCAACGGTACCACCCTGATGAAGGAGAGTCAGAATCCTCTTGTTCCTCAGAGAAGGTCAGAGTGGACATAGAAAAAAGCGAGGCAAATTCACAACCGCAAGAATTATGGGTGAAGCGTTTAGCGTATTTTAAACACGGTAAAAAAGACGGAAAGAGAATAGTGTGGTTTACTGGTAGAAGGAAAAAAGCGAAATCAACTATGTTCAAAGATGGAGTAAGGCATGGGAAGAGCAAGCTGTGGCTAGAAGATGGTGATGTGTATTTTACCTGCTTCTTTGATAATGGTGTCAGACAAGGCGAGTACTCATTAGCTCACGAAAGTGGTTGGAGAGAGTATGGCATCTTTAAAGATGGAGAAGTGGCCAGTCGATGTTTAAACTATCAAAATTGTTGGAAAATACCTCTTGACCGTAGTATATAAGTAAAGGACATTGTTAACAACCTAATTTGTCTATTTGTGTTGTACTAAAATCGTTATAAAAAGTGTACATCACGTGTCACCTCAGCCTATTTTAATACTCATATGTAGGTTCTATGAGCATATCTTGGAACTTTCTTTGTTTTAGCTTGCAATTTGGGAAACAAATTCGAAAGAGATTGTCATTGACTTCGTTTATTTAGTTTTAGGAATGGCAGAAGTATTCGGCTGTAAGTTAGGCGCGGTTAATATTATATTAGCAATAAGCTTACTGCTTCTATTTGTACGTTAACCAAAGGCTGTTTTTCGCATAAACTCAAGTGTAACAACAGATTGGCATACCGCTGTCATGGATAGAAATAGCCATTCATACATCACCTTCAACAGAATTTCTTTACTCAAGCTGCCTGGTGTCAATAGTCGTTGCGGTTGTCCTCAATTTTGTAGCCAAATCACTAAAAGATAGCGCAGTCTTATTATTGGTATGTCACGTGACAACGTCGTTGTCTCTTTTCGCCGATAAAATGTCAACAACTCTTTTTTTATTAAAACTATCTAGAGCTTCTCTCTGATCTACGCCGCAAGCGCCAAATGGACCCTTGTCATTCTTACATTCGACTACGACCCAGGATTCCCACCAGGCTTCTTATTTGGTTCATTGTTAGTAGTGGCAGGTCTATTCTTGTCGTATGCAGTCGTTAAGAGCATACATGAACGAGCAGATGATTTACAAAGAATGTACAGTTTAATACTTGCTGGTCTCTTTTTATTAGTAATGGCACGTGATAAAAACGTGATATTAACAGACTAACGCATCTTAGATTGGTTGTGGTATGCGTTGGTTGTGGCTCGAAAACAGAGCAGGCCTACATCATCCAGAATACGCACCTTGGCGTAAGTCGAGCGCTAAGACGTAATTTTGTCGTCACATGCTCATGTTTTGTTTCAGGGTTTAGTTCTCCTTGGTACATGATATTTGTGCCATCTTTTCAAGGTATACTCGCTGGGTTATTTTGCTTATATGGCGTAATGACACGCTCCAACAAAACGTCTCAAATGATTGCTATATTCTTCACAGCACATGCCTTTACTACGCATCTTTACTATGGCACCAGAGCTGACGTATTGGACTCATGGCATATGTCTTACTTCTCTCAATACGTTGTACTACTCGGCACTCTATTTAGTGGCTTTGGTTTGGTACGAGTTCGCGAGAAATAGGGTTTTTTAATGTCTCTAGCTCGGTATGGTTATCTTTAGTCTTGTCATCTTTACTGAGCTTAAAACGTCCTCACATGTATTCGGAACATGGCGTGTTAAATTACTTTATGGTCTCACTTGTGTTACAATGGTATGACTGTTAACAGTCTAGTGATATCTCATAGCTTCTGTGTAGGTCGGAACTGTTTTTCTATTGTTAGGAGCTTCTGATGATTCCCTTCATTTGACTGTTCAATATGATTACTATGGTTTATACGCTTTATCTGTTCCGCTACTATGCATATTAGCTCTTTGGGGTAGACGCCACCCAATGCTCATCTTACTAGTATGTCAAACTAAACAAAATCACGTGATTGTTGATCACTTACTTTTTCCAAGATTTTAGTAATATATTGGGACATTCTCAGTTTTACGGCACGTGATTTGATTAATTTACCTGAAAGCTGGTTTGAGAATTATTACATTTATAATTTTCTTTGTAGCTATCGCAGTTTCATGATATATTACGAGGTGGATTGAAGTCTATTCACAAAATAGAACAGCTCATTGGAACTATAATGATAACAATCCCAACGGTACTGACTACAGCATTTTGGAGATTTTAAAAAAAAAGGGTCTTTTTGCTTCTCACTTCTCTAACCTATGATCATTAACCTTGATATAACCTTAGGGCTTATCATTCCTCGTCTTTGTACCAACAAAACTACATAAACCGAAGAATCTGATGTTAGATATACTTAATTTGTTCATATCTTCAAATGTACTATTTATTGGTGTTATTATGGTGTGGGTCAAGTGTGGTAGCTTTTGTGAACAGCTTAACCAAGACTGGGTTTCAGGTAAACCTCCTTTTAGAAGTATATTTTCAAATCAACTTACTTGAGGGCCACAATATGACGACATTGTTGTCTACGGCCAAACAAAAGAGAAAAAAGCAAACTGTAGATCTACACATACTTTTGATTTCTAACCATTTTGCCAGCTTCTGCGTTTATTCTAGCATTTGCTGTTTTTTTCATGGTACACTTAAGAAATGAGACAGTCAGATTGTACGATTTACCTCATAACTTTATCACGTGCTAAAATACATAGATTCGTAATTGCGCTCAGTGGTATTCTATTTGATGATGTAAGTACTTTTTCTTTTTCCCTACATGTAGCTCATGCTCATTTCTCTTCTAAGGTATTAGATCTTTTATCTGTTAAGAGAGAAGTGAGAGGAAATTACCAAGTTGCGCCAGCTGGCTTCTTTATCATTTTCTGCGGTATAGTAATATCGGTAAGACATCTAGAGATCATGTAAAACATAATAACTATTGGTTTTAGGTCGCTATTGCTTTAGCCTACAAAAAGAAGACTGTTCCTTCATCTTCTGACAATGACAGCACAAGTGATAATAACAGTGGTTTAAGTGAAAATACACCGCTGTTAGTTACTAGTCAACCAACAGTTGT
This sequence comes from Trichosphaerium sp. ATCC 40318, assembly GCA_038496445.1. Classification (NCBI taxonomy): domain Eukaryota; phylum Discosea; class Flabellinia; family Trichosidae; genus Trichosphaerium; species Trichosphaerium sp. ATCC 40318. The sequence continues at coordinate 4,229 of JALMLS010000489.1, read as the reverse complement.
AAGAAAGACAAACGCTGACGATCAACTTGAGCAAGGAATTAAAGATTCTGAGCTCTGAAATGTACAGAAAAAAAAAAGGAATAAACACTTTCCTGTGAGCAAACTTATTCGCCATTTTCATGATTACTTAGTTACATTGACACATATTTTAACTACAAAGTGTATTGACTCGATTGTGTGAGGTTCAAGAAAAAAACGTAAACTCAAAATCTGTTTTCTTGAAATATTCTCATTAGCCTTTGTCAAAGAATATAGCCCGTAGTTGACCATCAGCAGTCCATAATTTTTCGACTCCTTCTTCTTTATCGTTTTTGAAATGACAATGAAGACCTAGTTGGCCATTTTCATGCCACTCATTGTATTCACCTTCACGTTTGTCATCTTTGAAATAGCATTGCGCTTTTAATTGACCGCTTTCATACCACTCTTTGTATTCACCTTCACGTTTGTCATCTTTGCAATGGTATTCAAATTGTAATTGACCACTTTCATACCACTCTTTGACTTCACCTTGTTTTGCGCCAGCAATGAAAGAGCACGTGTAAGATAATTTACCATTTTCATACCACTGTTTGTGTTTACCTTCACTTTTGCCTTCTTTGAAGTATCCATGTCCACTTAATTGACCATTTTCATGCCACTCTTTGCCTTCACCTTCTCTTTTATCATCTTTGAAATAGCATTGCTGACTTAGGTTACCACTTTTATGCCACTCTTTATATTCACCTTCTTTCTTATCACCTTTGTAACAACATTGGAAATCAGGCTGTCCATTCTCATACCACTCCATGCATTCACCTTCTTTCATGTCATTTTTGAAATGACATTGTACACTCATCTGCCCGTTTTCATGCCAATTTTTGGCTTCACCTTCCAACTTGTCGTTTTTGTAACACAAAAGGGATGACATATATCCGTTCTCATACCACTCTTTGCGTAAACCATTTTGTTTACAATTGGCATAGGTTGTTTGGATGTTTAATTGTCCGTTTTCATGCCACATTGTAAAGTCACCTTCGTTTTTACCATCCTTGTAGAATTCTGTTGCCCTTAATTGACCGCTTTTATACCACTCTTTAGCTTCTCCTTCTTTCTTGCCTTCTTTAAAATACCATTGTACATCTATGTTACCGTTGTCATGCCACTGTCTATATTCACCTTCGTTCTTGCCATCTTTGTAGTGACATTGTACACACAATTGACCGTCCTCATAGTATTCTTTCGCTTCTCCTTCAAACTCATCATTCAAAAAGTTAATGTCCCGCTTTAATTTTCCATTTGCATGCCATGTTTTGGCTCTTCCTTCTTTTTTGTCTCTATTGCAATAGAACAGTTCCTTTAATTGACCAGTTTCATACCACTCTTTATGTTCACCTTCACGCTTGCCATCTTTGCAATAGAACAGTTCCTTTAATTGACCGCTTTTATACCACTCTTTGGCTTGTCCGTCTGCCTTGCCTTCTTTAAAATACCATTGTACATCTATATTACCGTTGTCATGCCACTTTCTATATTCACCTTCTTTCTTGCCATCTTTAACATAGCACTGAAACTCTTTAACTCCATTTTCATAATACTGTGTGCATTCACCCACTATCTCACCGTTCTTATAATAGCAATGAGAAGTCAAAATGCCGTTTTTATTCCATTGCTTGTGCTCTCCTTCTGCTTTCCCTTCTTTAACATTAAATATTTTGGAGAGAGTACCATTTTCATAAAACTCTTCTACTAGTCCTTTCTTTTTTCCGTTTTTGTAACTACGCTGGAAGACCTTATTGCTGTTTTTATAGTACGCCTTCGTTTTAAAAAACTGTTAGAAAAAAAAATCACGTGACAAAAACAAAAATGAATAAAGGTTCAATAGTGCCGCCGTACTTGTTCTATTTCTTGTACAAAATTATCTTGAGGCTCAGTGGAGTAGAATCTCAAAGGAGAGTAGCAAGTCATCTCACGTGAGTTATGGACATAGCTGCGATGTGATGGGCAATAGAATGGCGATACATTATAATCTCTTTGCGTAGTTCTAGATTTAAATCGTGGTAGTTCCACTAAACCCTTTCGATATCTATTGCACGTGGTTCTAGGCCGTGAGGCTACAATAAATGAGCCTAAACGTGGTTATTTGTTACAATATTACTGAAGTCATTGTTACATACGCTGTAGCATTGTAGTATCCGAAAATTGATTAGCTGCGTTAGTAAATCTGGTGAGTTTAGTAAACTACTTGACTTCAAGAGAATCCCTTACTAATGTTATTAAACACGGTGAGTTTAGTAAACTACTTGACTCAAAGAGACTGTACTTGCTCGTTAGTCAACAAACCTTCCATAAACTCAATAGTGGACAACGAGGGTCTGAGTACTCTGTTCAACTCTACTGGACAACACAGCCAGCTGGCCATGACCTTTCAATGCACATGTTGTAATCGAATGAACCTAACAACAGACTCAGTCCCATTACTGGTGTAATACCTCTATAGCTTATAGTTATTATGTTGCGCTTTCTAGACGAGTCAAACATCGTTTCTTTTGTCCATTGGATACATTCTTTTCTTCTCCAAGTCTTGAACGCATGATACCTAGTATACAGAAGCACCCCATACCGTATTAAATGACGTGCAAACCAGCCAGGAAGTGGCTCTCAGAGGCATATTCCCAATTAGAACATGTGAGTACTGTCCAAGAAACTATATTTAAAGCATACCACAAATGTAGTAACGAGGTAGAAACCAAAAACAGAATAGCAAATATGAATATGATTAGTTCTACTACGCATGGTATACCTTTGCGTGTATTCAACGGTACGAACCACAACGCTGTAACCCCTAACAAAATTGTTATGTTTTGAAAACGTAAGCACTCTATTAAATGCGCAAGCGTTTCTTTAACGAGAATATAGAAATGCGAAAAAACTCACATTCCAGTAAAAAGTAAGATATGTGTTTTGAAGATTATACACAGCCGGCACTGACAATATACACAGGAGGCAACAATACAGACGAATAGTTTCAAAGCTAACCTACACTCAAATAGAGCTACAAAGAGGTACGCTTTTTTCAAAAACAGTTTTGTGATAAATTGTTTCACGTTTGACCTCGCCAAACTGCTGTAGCAGAATACACTAAAATGGCTTTACAAACACTAACTGTATCAGTAGTAATTCTATGCGTTCTATTATGTCTGTGCAAAGCAGCAGAACAAACAGGAGTACCTTTTTGTCTTTAACTTTGTACAATCGCATTTGTTAACTACGAGGCGTTTAGACTTGCCAATGCTTTTGTCCTGGCGGCGTGTTTGATAAATGTACAACGAACAGTACTTGCACTGTAAAACTGTGCCAGCACTTTAACAAATGCAGTGCGTGCAATAGCACAAACTTTCTTGTTTGGCCTGGTGAACAATGTAAAGTGGATAGAGTGCCAACTTGTGGCGGTTCTGCTCCACTAGATGGGAAATCAAAGGTCGGGCTCTTCGTTGGGCTATCAATTGGTCTAGTTATCGTTTTGGGCGTGATTATTGCTGGAGTTGTTATATTTGTACTACACGTCAAGAAACGAAACAACTACGCAGAGATATAGTAGTACAAGAGCACAGGAATCGTTTTAGAGTTCGTAAAACCGAAATCGGTTATACTCCTTTATTTTTCCTTATAAAGTGCCCCTTTGTATCATCTGTAGTACGCAAGTGCTACTAAGAATAAATTTACCCTTTTTTACATTTGGTAAGGGAAAAAGAAGCAAACTTCCCGTAGAATTTTCTTAATTTTAACAGCAAAAAGTTGTACAGATATTTGTTTTGTAGAACATGGAATCAATCTGTTGTGATGCTAGGCAAGTAGCATTATAGGTATTCTCAATAATTTTGTTATGAATGTTGCAAATGATCAATGAGAAATAGCACGAGGTTGCTCACAATCAAATTTTTTTTTGAAAAATGGAGGCTTTACACTTCGCGTTTTCTTTTTGGATTGGAAGTTCGCGATAAATCACAGGATAGTGCATCTTCTCTTTTTCTTTTTTTGAGGATTACCATATCCACTTTTTTACGTGCCAATCGACATAACTCATGAAAAGTCTCATCCACGTTAACATAATTCTTTGCACTTGTATTCAAGCAAGGTATACCATAATTGCTACTAAGATTATCAATAGCTTCTTGTGTTACTTGTCTTTCTACTCTTCTATCTATTTTGTTTGCAGCCAATACAATGGGTGTATCTTCTTCATCTTT